>JASANA010005150.1:0-69011 GCA_030248095.1 Ptycholaimellus sp. GST1_10
GGGAAGAGAGAGGCAGCAACTTACGCGTCAAGAGGGATGCGGTTTATGCATATGCTCGGTGGACAGCTCATTCTGTCATTCAGTGCCCCCGTCTTATTCTCTACCGCACTAAGCTGCCCCAAGGGTGCTTAGGGATGGTTTAGCAAGTAGGGTGGTGAACTTTTTGTCAGGCAGGGTCTTGAAGGAGCTCTCGGACTCGATGTGCTTCCACATCCCGCTATCCTTGATGCCTTCTGAGATGTTGAGCGGAGCTTGGTGGGTGAGCGAAGCTTTGGATGCGTTCTCCTCCTGCAACCTTTCATTGACCAGCGGGGGCAGAGCAGAGTGTGGAGTAGCCTGAATGGAGGTGAGTGGGATCTTCATGACGTTGCCGGAGGCCATGGGGATGTGAAGGTGACCCTCGGTTTTCACCGGCTGCAGCGTGCCCGCATCATTCGTTTGCTCGCTCATCCGCCGCTCCTGTCAAATCCATTTACCTTTTGCAAGTGAGGAAAAAGGAGGAAGCAAAAAACATGTTCAGCTCTGGCCTTGGCCTTTTCCTTCTTCTTCTTGTCGTCCTTCTTGCGCAGGTGGAACTCCGGCATCTGATCGTCCAACACCTGGAGCTCCGTCATGGAGAAGACGAACTCCATCAGCTTCCGCACTCCCACCATCACCACCAACTTCAATGTCCGCGGAGTTGTTGAGGACGTTGAGAAGGAGGCTGGAGGGAGGGACCATAATGGGGAAGGCGATCTTGGTCTTCTTGATGGACTTGATGACCCATAGGAGGATGAGGCAGGTGGCTTGGAAGAGGGTGAATAGGTGAACGCGTCGGATGGGTACGAGGCGTAGGTACATGAAGTCGGGCTGGTACTTCATGGGCATGAAGAAGAGGAGGATGCGGTCGATGAGCTGGATGCCGTTGAGGGCGGAGACGCCCATGTACATGAAGACCCCGTAGAGGACCGGCATGGAGATGTACTTCAGCACGTTCGTCATCAGCACCGACAGCCCGATCAGGATGAACGTTATCACTCCCGTCAAACGCTGCTCCCTAGAACAATCAGTCTCCTTCCTCTGCAGGAGAGCATGAGGAAAGAGGTAGAGAGGGAGACCGGCATCCGATGAAAGTCGGCTTCTCTCCTGGGGCCCTGCTCTCCGACTCTACACCCAGGGAGCGGACGTGGTTGATGGAGAGGACGGTGGCCGCCACGTAGATTGGCAGCCCCAACACTCCCGTGATGAAGATCAGGATGGACAGGATGAAGAGGTCCCTGCACTTTTTTGTCTCCTGCTAGGGATTGTGGAGAGAGAGGGGTGGGAACAGATGGTAGCCGCATCCCTTCTTGAGCTTGTTCTCCTTCCGGTTGACGATGACAGCGGTGATCTGCTGGTCCATGAAGATCAGCACTACACCCAGCAAGGCCGGTGGGATGGCGAAGAGGACAGACCACCTGGCAGAGGGGGAGGTGAAAGATGAGTGATGAGTAGAGGTGGGAGGTTGAAGGAGGGAGGGAGACCAAGGATTGCCGCCCATGATGGGAATGACCCAGCCGCGATCAGGGATGGTGGGTGAGAAGGTGGAGGGAACGTAGAGCTTCGGCGTTTCCAGGTGGAACACGAAGTCCACCACGGACATCAGAGCGATGGAGATGATGACTGCGAAGTCACTCAGCGTTGTGCGTACCTAGAAATAGAGGTGATGGAGGAACAGGAAGGGCAAGGGAGGCAGAAGGGAGAACGCGAGTGGGGAAGTAGCAGCTGTTCTTGGCGGCCTTGAGGGTGTAGGCGAAGAAGAAGGTGCCGATCATGAGCAGGGCGGAGAGGAGGAAGACGTCGTACATCTTGTAGCAGCCGGGGCCTTCCAAATCTCCGTGGAAGGGCTCGCAGTAGCGGAGGGGAGTGTTGTCCAGGTCCACGCTCCACGTACTGTTGTCGGCCAGGCGATCGATCCAGGGCAATTGGATGAGGTCTTGGGGCTCGGTGCCGAGCTTCTGTTTGCCGGCGATCTTGGCGAGCTTGTCGATCTTGGTGAAGTTCTCCAGGCCGCCGGTGCAGGCGCAGGTGACGTTCTCGGGGCCGAAGTTGGCGGGGAAGGGTTTGCCGGCGTAGTAGGTGATGACGTCGGCGACGTTGAGGAGGGCGAAGAGCTTCACGATGGCCTCGTAGATGAAGATGATGGCGATGAGGGCCGCGAAGGACTCCTCCGTGAAGCGGGTGATGTAGGAGACCAGGGCCGAGGCGTCCGTCGCCACAAACAACATCAGAATCACCGCCATGTAGGTGTTGATCCACCAGCGGAGCGACATGTAGTTCAACTTCAGCTCCCTAAAGTATTGCCAGTAATAATGCGAGGAAAAGGAGGGGAAGAGGAGAAGCTCACTTGCTGGTCTCGTACATGATGGTCTCGAAGACGAGTACGGGGCCGGTGGATCCGATGATGGTGAGGGGTTGGCCGGCGAATAGGTGGTAGGTGATGCCGCAGATGGCGCCGCTGAGGAGGTTCTCCATGGCGGCCATGTTCTTGTGCGTAGCCTCGGAGAGTAGGCCGCCGAAGGTGACGATGGGGGCGAGGAGGGCGAAGTACATGAAGACCGTCGTCGCCAGGCACTGCATGTTCAGCGCGTCCGTGTAGTCCGACAGGTACCACGGCAGCTTTCGCTTCACGTCCGCTATCAGCCCACCGAACAGCCTGAGGGATCGAACAACCGATTTGGGAGCAAGAGGAGGAGGATGGAGAAGGGAGGTAACCGTCCGGTGCGTTTGAGAGCGGGGTCTGTGCCGTGTCCGCCCGCTGCAGCTTCCTCCTCCACCGGTTCTCCGTCTCCGCCCTCCTCCCCTTCACCATTTCCTCCCTCTCCAGGCGGTGGCTTCGTCTCCACTGGGCCTGGATGTGAATCACAGTGCTCATTGGCTGAGCAGGGGACAGAAGGGGTGTACCCTGTTTGCGCTTGTCCTGTGAAGGAATGGAGGAAGGAGGTTCGATGCGAATGTCAGGGTCCCATTCGCCGGGAGGCAGTACGGTGACCTGGTCCAGGAACTCGTCCACACCGTCCAGAAGGTCAGAGCGATTGCGGGCCTCAATCCGCAACAGTTCTCTAGACCCTCCTTACCTTCAAGTGCGGTACCTTGTAGGCGACGTCGTGGAAGATTTCGTCGGACATGAGGGTGGCGATGGCGCGGCCGATCTCGCGGAACTGGGAGCCGTGGCCGGAGGGGCCGAGGAGGATGAAGAGGAAGCGCGTCGGCACCGGCACCTCCGTCAGATCGCCCAGCAGTGCCGGGGACTTCAGGCGGATGAACGCCGACGCGTGGTGCGTTAGGAAGTCCAGCTCAAATCGTCGCATCATTACAACCTCTTCTATCGTCCTATACCATTTGAACCTCTCCAATCAGCACGTTGGAGGCTTCCGCTCCTGGCGGTAGCTTCTTCATGAAGTGTAGATTGCCCTGAAATTTGGCTTCTCTTTCTTACGGGCCTATGAAGTATCCTTGGCCGCTCCATAAGCTCTTCTGGAAAAGGACTAGGACAAATAACTTAGAGCGTGCAGTGAACAATACGATAGGATAACCACTGCAAGCTACTCAAAGACCAACTAAGGATAAATGCAATATTCCAATCAAAATTAAGCCAAGACAAAAAAAGGCGTAAAAGGAGGTAAAGAAGGAGGCAAGGACCTCATAATAGGCATGCATGTGCTGCGGCATCTGGGGAAAGTGGTCGTGGACAAAGGTCTCCACACGGTGCAACAGGCCCGAGCTCGGCTTCCGCCCGCCAAGGCCCAAGCTCGCCGCGCTGTCCGACTTCTTCCGTCCCTGCAACTTCCCCTAACAACCTCTCACTTCCCCCTCCCTTACTACCGCCGTCGAGCATCTCTCTTTCTCCCTCTTCCTCACTTCACTCCAGACATCAGGACAGACAACAAGCCAGCTCCTAACTTAGGCCCAGCACCACAAAGCACGCAACACCGACAGATGATAGAAGACGAGAGACGAGGACATGGGGTGTTAGGTGCAAATGGGTTGGTGAGGAGGGTTGGATGAGTTGACGAACCCTGGCGGCCAGTTGAGCATCGGAGGAGGAGGTGTGGAAGCCGGGCTTGGAGTCCGTCCGCCTGAAGAAGTCCGCCACCGACCGCTTTGAGCGCAGCGGCGGCACCTCCTGCAACTCAGCCTACAACCTATACACTACCACGTCCTCCTCTACTACCCCTTTCCACCACTCCTCCTACCCCCTTCCCATCCCCACTCCTCCTGCCATCCGCCCCCTCCCACTCTTCGTCCTGACAGAGAACGGAACCAAGCACATGGAATGCCCCATGAAACCGCACGCTGGACTTCACTTCAGCTCAGGGCCTGAACTAATGGGAAGGACGTGCCGAATAATTGCACTAATGGCCGAGAGGGTCAAACGGAGCTAGGAGGAGCGAGGAGCGAGAAACCAGGGTCACAGGAGTAAAGCCACGACAACTTGATTAATGGAAAGCATGTGGCGAGGCTACTGACGGTGCTTTGCACAGCAGCGTTGGTAAGGAAGGTGCAGCACATCCCTCGACTGGGTCAGAGGGCATTCGGGGAGTAAGGAAGGCAAGCGAGGGCTACTCCATATCCATCCATCCACTCTTGCTGCCACTCACGGCTAGCGCACAGGCTATTATGGGGTAAGGCGTGTGTGAAGTAGGGTGTAAGAGGTGTTGAAGAGGTGACCTTGGAGGGGACGTCGGAGGCGTGGCTCTCGGTGCGTCCGAGCTCCTTGGGTATGGATCCGGCGGCGGGGAGTGTGAGTGCGTTTCCACTGGGTACGGAAGCCTTGGCCTTGGCCTCCTCGTGGATCTTCTCGTTCATCTGCTTCCCGTGCGAGAAGGACTTCCCGATGTCCGCCAGACTTCGCACCGTCGACAAGAACCCTGTGCTCTGCAATGCCCTTCCCCTTCCCATTTTGTCCTGCTCCTTTGGAGGGCTTTAGTCCTCCTACCTGGCCCGAGCTGTTCATGTGGGCATGTCCGCCGTGCTTGGCGTGCTCGTACTGGTGCGTATGGCGACGCAGAATGGCGTCCCGAATCTCATCCCGATACTGGAAGTCCACCTGGGCCAGAGCGTAGGGGGTTAGGCGCTTTGAAAGGGTGGTAGAAGGCAGAGTTTAAATACCTGGTGAGCCGCGACCATTTTATCCAGCATGATGTCCACAATCTGAGGGAGGTCCTCCGCCTCCATGTCAAGGACGACGCAGCCGTTCATGAGGAGGGAGCGGAGTTCGAAGAGGGAGTGCAGACTCAGCGTGGCCACATGCGGCTTGGACCACCGGTTGCCGCCCTCCTCTACGTCCTCTTCGAATTTCACCTGCCAACCTTGCCTTGTGCTGCTAAAAGAGAGAAGGTAAAGGAGGTACCCAGCGGGCAGTCTCTCGCCACTCATCGTCATGAAGCTCGGCCATTTCGGTGAAGAGAGGGTGCTGCTGATGCTCACCGCCTTCCTCCCCATCCGCCCCTTCCTCGTCCTCGGGGTGGAGCAGGAACTGGATGCGCTGTCCCGGAGCTAAACGACCCATCGCTTTCAGCCGAGGCAAGACAGTCGAGCGATGGGGATGAGAACCGAGGGATCGCTTCTTGGCAGCTTCTTCATCCTCGCCGGCGGCCTCCTCGCCCTCTCCTCCTTCTGGCGTGGAGGACTCTGCAGTCAATCTCGTCCAAAGGGGTGGAGTTAGATAGAGAGAGCAACTTTTGCCGGAGCGTCGATTGCGATGCTTTCGGTGTTTGCGGTGATGTAGGCCGTTGGAGGCGGGGCCGCCGTGTATGCCCATGCCCACCCAGATGTTGTCCGCATGGTGACCTGGCCAAGAAGTTGCTAGGTGAGAAGGGAACTGGTAGGAAAGGGAAGGGAAGTGTAACTTTGGGGCTCGGGAGTGTTGGAGTCGTGGCTTTGATGGGCGCGTTCATCGCGCACGGCTTCACCCGTGTCGCTGATCATCTCGCCCTAGGCCAGACTTCACCACCTCCCGATCGCTGCCCAATTTTTTTTCTGCTTTTTACCAACTTCAATATGTTTGTTCAATTGATTGGCAATCTAGAAAAGAAATAATAGCGAATATAATTTTATTGAACCTCTCGTAAAGCATAGACATAAAAATAAGCCTCGTTTCGTCACAGGCGGCTGACTCATTCACACATTTTTACCCGTACCACATGTGCAAGGAAAAACTACAGATGAAAGCGTTAGGATGCCTACAAAAGAGCAGGAGAAGCGAACGAGATGCTTCACAAGTTTTCCAATGAGCTTTGTAGTGGAGAGATGGCAAAAAAGCAGAAAATTCAAGAAGCACTCTTGGCCCTACGTCAAGTGCCTCCAAGAGCACACGCCGCTTCACCTTGCGCAAATATTTTCTTAAACTCACATTCATATAGCTCAGCTTTTCTAACCTTTTGTTTTTGCAGGAATATTTCTAACCTTTTGTTTTTTGCAGGAACATAACGCTAGGTTCTTAGATCTAAATGACAAAACGGAAAAAATACCTAACTATCCTTCCAGATTTTTCAGAACCGTTGACAAAAACCAACAACCTGGTCTTTGCTTGGCTTTAGTGCAAACAGGAAACAGCATGGCCGATACGGACCTTGACGAATAGAATAAATAGACAGAAAATAGGGGCGCAGAAGGAGGCTATCATTCTAGTTCGGCTTAGTTTTGTCAGCCTATAAATTGAGTGATGAAGGAAGTGAAGATGATAATGATCTGGGCTGGCAGATGAGAAGAGTGGGGTTTCCCTGGCCATAAAGATAGATCTGCACAGTCCACGCAGGGTGTACACCAGCCCAATGCCAACCGTCAATGAACTGATGGTTAATAGAGGCGGCCAGCTCAATCCTTTCACATCCGCATCCCCTCTACGCCCTTGCCCAATTGCGCGCTTTCTTTCGCTTCCCTAGCCAATTTGGAAAGGAGCAGAAGCGGTTTTCTTCCTCCCCGCCCATGCTCATAATTTGTTTGCCATCGTGACGGTGACAAATTAGACAGACCCGAGTCGACAGCCTCTGTCTGAGCACAGGCGGAATGAGCGCAACTGTCGACCACCCATTGCTCCCAGGACGAAATATCCCACTTACTGCCCCGTCCTTAGCTCTGCCCAACCTGCCAGCCAGAAAAGGGCAGGTAGGTCAAGAGAAATGATCAAAATGAGCAGTGGACTAGGCAGCTAGGCAAGGCGCAGCCGCAGCAACCAACGGACGCTAGGAGACACCCACAATCCATAATATACACCCCGTCTCCTACTCCACCCCCCACCTATCTAATGACCCTGGATCACCTCAGCACCATCCTCTTCACGTGTCTCCTCCACTGGAAGACGGAAAGGTGCGGGAGGCAGGGAGTTTTGGCGCAAGGGGAGGAGGGAAAATGAGGCTAGGAGGAGGCGGGAAAGATTCCAGAGGGAGAGGGAGAGGGACAGCTCTTGCGGCATCCGGCAGGCATCTCTTGGCGGGTTGGGTGGATGGGTGGTTGGAGGGGGGATACCTACTCGGAGAAGAGCCGTCGCTCCATTCCTAGCTCCCTCTCCTCTTCATCTCCACACCCTGCCCCGCCTCCTTAAGGCTCTCCATCCACCCACCACACATCTCAGTACCTACCCCCGCCCCACGGCTTTCCACCCACCCACACCCTCCCTACATCTACAAAGCCAGCCAAACGCCCTCCTCCCTAGCCCGCCTCTCCAAAAGCAATCGATGCCTCACTCCCCCTCCCTCCCCCTCCTCCTCTTGGGCCAGCTCTACAGCTTTACGCTGGCAGGCTTTCCCGGGTCGCACCTCTTTTCATTCACCTCTTCCATCATTCACTCAGATGCTCAACACCTCCTGTCCGCCGCAGGCCGCAGCAAATGAAATGAGTCGCCTGCTACGTCGCCCACAGCTACCGTATCGACACCTACGCAATTGCCGGGAAATTAGCGCGGCCCCCTTTCGCACCCCTTTTCCTTTGTCCCGCCCTCCAAACAAGGAGCTGCTATGGCACACGGCTGGGCCCAACAAGCGCAAGGCTGAGGCGGACTAATGGAGGCGAGTGCTGCGGCATATGGCCTGAGTGGCCTGAGCACAGCTTGGCAGGGCAAGAGGATACGGAATGGAGGACCCGCCAAGTTCCTGCTGCCCTGCCTCCACCCCCCAACTACCCTCCCCTTCCAACTTCCACTTCCCCCTTCTCACTAGCTGACGTCAACTCCCGCCTGCTTCACACTCCACCCTCCTTCCCTCCTCTCCACACTCTCAACTTCCATTATGCTTCGGCTTACAATTCCGTTCTATTCAATCCACCGATTCCACAACAGATTGCCAGCTCAATTCGACCAAGCAGAGCCTTGATGGACTACAAAGAGTTTTGGAAGCGAAAAGGACAGGAGAAAGGGCTGTGAGTTATCAACTCAGGCAAAGGAGTGAGGGGGAGAAGGCGGGGAAAATGAGGTCTCCTCCGGGCCTAGGCAGGGCAGGGGGGTGCATAGTTGTCTGAAGGATTGTCAAAGGCGTGGGCATAAAAAGAGCGGGCGGGCGGAAGGAGCAGGAGGCGGGCAGAAGGAATTGAATACAGTAAAGTCACCGCTGCTTGCGCCCCGGGCTTACAAGTAGCTTCCTTCCTTTACCTTACCCCTACAGCCCTGTCTGCCTAATCCACATCGATCCCAACTCCCTCCCTCCTCCTAGGCTTTTCCAAAAAAGCCCCATCCCTCCTATTCCGCCTCTTTGAGAGGAGGCCAGGGGGGCCGTTGGCTTGGCCTGGAGAGGAGGGGCAGGGCTGGCCTAATGGGGGAAAGGGTTGTAAAGAGGGGCGCAGGAGGAGGCCGCGTGATAGTGCGCCGTTCCCAAACTCGCTGCAGCCCATAAACCCTGCGCAGACTGTCACAGCTCACTTTACCCCCACTCACACCCCCACTCACGTCCGCTTGCCGTCTGGCAGTTTTTTCTGCTGACTGCTGATGCTGGTGCTGGAAAGGGGCGGAAGAAAGTAGGGGTGAAAACGGGCAAAGGCGGGGTAGTTTGTGAGAAGGAGGGGCGGCGGACTTGTGGGAAGGAAGGAAGGGAGAGAAGGGGCTGGAGGGGAGAAAGAGGAAAGGAAGGGGAGGCTTTATTCGATAATGGAAAGTCGGAGGGCGGGGCTGGGAAGCCAGGCGTTAAGCCAGCGTCAGGCCAACAGACAGAAGGCAACGCCAACCGCTCATTCCCTCGCCCCCCCCCCATTATAGACACTCTAATTTGCCTAGAAAAGTTTAAAATTACCTCTAAAACCAGTTATGGAATATTTCGAATAAGAATGAAAACAATCTTTGAAGAAGATTTAAGATTGAAGAAGGGTTTAGCAAACAAATGTATGGCCAAAGCCAGGAAACATAAGTTGCAACGCAATGCCTAAAAAGCATTCCTCTGCATTCTGCGAAAGTTTTTGACTACAAAGTTCGGTTTCATTAAAATATAAATGTGCCAAATTTTCCTTCGGAGTTTTTATTCAATTTTTTGGTATTTTCCTTCATTTTTGTCGCTTTCAGTCGGTTTTTTGAATAGTTATCTTACAAATGAGCTAAAATGGAGCATTGTTCTGCATTTACTTTGTATATGATAACATGCGCAAGCAGCGTACAATATCTTTGAAGCTTTCAGTCTCAACCTTTAACATTCTACAACGCTGTGAAACATAAAATTGCCTTAGCCGAAATTTTCTCGGCAGTATTTTGAAAATATTCGATATAATTAGATATAGGGTCACTATTCACTAAAATCAACTGTATAGCGATTAACGTTGGAAACAAACTTGATTCGAGAGTATCGTACCTGCTTCTAATTCATCACAAACATGCAAAGTGGCATAAGTTAGTTTTGGTTTATGATCAGTAACATTAATTGCATTTGCTAGGTAAAACTTAAAAAGCCTCGGTTAAGATTATCTTTTTGATGTTTATAAAACGATGCGTTATTTAATATTGGCTATATTTCACCAACCACTTCAGAATTCAATTACACTTCAGAATCACACTTCAATTACACTTCACTTCAGTATTCATGGTTTAAAAAAATTAATTGACTTTAAAAATTTTCGTTGCCAGCAACGTTCAAGATCAAGGCCATCATCCCCTACGCTCAAAACACGTCTTATCACTTTCATTTTTACAAACATTACGTTTGAAGGCGTTTGAATATTTTTACCAATTGCTTGTATTTTAGGGTCGACGCAAGGCAAGGCTTTGGGAAGAATGATCTAAAGCAAAAACAAAAGATTCGATTGGCTTCAAAGAATGGGCGCAAAAAGAATGCGTGGGGAAAGTGAGGCGTCAATGGCAGCTGGTCCCGCTCACACCTTATCTAGCAGAGTCATTGGAGAGGAGCATCGTCTGGCTTCTGCCTTCCCACTTTTACGCCGTCCATCTCATTCGGCCCCTCCCACGCCATGAACCTCCTCTCCGTCCTTTTCCTCCTCCCCATCTTGGCGGCCGGAGATGACTACTATTTCCAGCTTTCAAACTGTCCTCTTAGCTCACTTTCCTCCTTACTCTGTTTCCCAATCCCACGCAATGCCTTGAGGGATGGCGCCAATCCTGGAGGCGGTAGGGAACGGAGCTGAGCTGGGCATGGAGGACACTGAAAGCCTCGCCCATCTCCTCGCGGCCGATGAAGACAGCCTGACTGCTCTGGACGCCCGCATTCGCCAACTGATTGCCAGCCACCTTCAGGACTCTGTCCACGCACTGCTGCAGGAGCTCCAGTTCCTCATCGATGTCCTCACCAGCTTCGGCCTTGTAGGACAACATTAGCTATAAAATGAGGAACTAGGAAGAATATTGGTGCTTGAGGGTGTGTCGAAAGAGACGGACAGAGCGGCAGGGCGTCTGGTGGAGGAGATGAGCGCGGAAGAGGTTGGACAGGACTTTGCCGACGCTCTCCAAGCACTGGTTCGCCGTTCATTCGCTAGCATCACAGAACGCCTGCCGCAAATTCGTATATTTAACCTCATTTTTTTCTATTTTAGCAAGGCAGAAGAATTCTGCTCCAGAGGAAGCGGAAAATTCGATCACACACAAGGCCATGGTAAAGGTCTCCAAAAAGGCAGCGGAAAGTGTTATTACATCTGTCAACTCAGAACAACTTCTTCAACTGCTGCTCAACCAAGTAAATTCCAGAACTGCTCTGTTTGTCCAGTTCAACTGCTATTCCAGTTTTTTCAGCTGCGAGACGTGGTGGAAAGATTAGATGAAGCGGAAAACTCTGTAGAATTGGCCTCAAACTTGCAAAAAGAAATCCACTCTATTCTTTCAGCCCATCTTGAGCACTTGAAAGGCTAGTTATGAAGTTGGAGTCAGGCAAAGCCAGGAGGCAACATGCTGACAGGGCAAGAAGCGGAAGTATCTGAGTGGCTGGAGCGACTGAGCAGAGGTGCCGTGGCTGGTGCTCAACCGGGAGTACACCAACTGCATCGCTACTCCCGACAAGTCTTCTATCTCCCCCTTCTCTGCCCTCTTCCCTATCCAGTGAAGGAGCTGTGAATTGGCCAGGTGACGGAGGATGTGCTGCTGATGTGCGACGAGATCAGCGCCAAGGCCTTGCGGGTATTTGCCCAGTATCAGAACGAAATGACGGAAGCTTGGCAGCGCATTCTCCGCCACCATTCGTCCTAGTCCAATTTTCCTTCCCTCCGCTGGCCCGCTGCTCTACTTCTACTTTGCAATTCGTATAATTGCGAACACTTGAGTTGTTTTCCAACCACAACTTGTAATGGAAGACAGAAATCTTTGGCAAAGCGCAGAGGCAACATGAATGACACCATACATAACAATAAATCCAGAAAGGCTTGAGCAAATGAGAAAGAGAAGCACCCGCTTTTAGTCCATGGGGAACTTGAGCTTCTTCAAAGGAACGCCAGCAACGCCCTGCATTTGCAACATCAGCTTAGACAAAGTCTCGAGCAGGAGATAGAGAAAAGACGAACACAATAGTGAGTGTCATTGGCTCGATCCTCCCTGCGTATGCGACGATGCCTGGAGGGTTCGTTCTTGCGAGCCTGGTGCATGGCGCGGAGGTCGATGAGGTAGACCTGGCCGCCGATCAACATCTCCATTCTCCGTCGCCCTCCAGCCCAGCACGTCTCCAGCTCTGTCCATTTTCTTGCCTCATTGAGTCCAGGAAGGAGAAGGAGAATAGGAAGACCAGAAGCAGTGCGACTGTCGTACTGCCACCAGCCTTGGGAGCCTTCGTAGAACCAGCAAGGCTCCAGCTTGGAGGAGTCGCTGGGCTTCTTTGGGCGGGCGGTGGGAAGGAGCTGTGGGGATTGGAACATGCTGGCTGTCACCTGGGCTCGACACAGGGGACAGCGATGGCTTCGGGAGGCAGCACCTACAATTCCATTCCAAATGATTTGACGTTGGCGATGCAGTTGAAATAGGGACCCTTGAGGCAGAGGAAGCAGAATATGTGGCCGCAGTGTGGAAGGCGAGTGGGGAGGACACAAGCCTGAAGGCAGACTGCGCATTCCGTTTCCTCGGATTCTTCCATCTTTTTTTCACGTTCGGGTCCAAAGTGGCTCCTCCAACTCTATGCCCTACTCTACATTCCTTTGCGCTGTACACCTTGCAATCTATGCGATTTCGCGAAGGGGCATGGGTCTACAGTAAATAGGCTGAAAGCGCGCAGAAGTGCGATAAAAGCGTGTCGATGAAGCGCTCGATGCATTCAGAACTCCAACAAGCGAGTTGTAGCTAAAACACATCAATTATTCGATTTGTGTTTGCGTCGCAAGAACAAAGTAATACACCGGAATTTAAACGCAAATGTTGCTGAAGGAAAGGAGAGCAATGATTCTAAGTCAGCAATAATTGCATCACGGGTGATGGGGGTGAGCGCGGAGTAGTAATGGGCGGGTAGGTAGAAGGAGGGTGAGGGAGTGTGGCAACTGGCCTTACCATTAGATGCTCTCTCGTTGATCCCGAACTTTTATGCTGATAAGGTTACACAAATTTATCCGGAAAAAGAGCTAACACATCCTTTCTTCGCCTCCTCGACAAGCTCCGCAAATCATGGTTCTTTCCCTCTCCCTTCTTCCGGCCAAAAGAGTGGGTGGAAAGAAGAGGATGTCTGAAGGCTGCAGCGACGATGACGTACAAGAGTGAGAAGCCGGTGGACGTGGACCAGTCCCAGGTGCACCGCATCCGCATCACTCTCACCTCGCGCAACGTCCCTTCCCTGGAGAAGGTGAGGAGTGGAGGAGAAGGGGAGGAAGAGGATTGAAGGGAGGAAAGAAGAAGAGGATTGAGGTGTGCCGGGAGCTGATCAAGGGGGCGAAGGAGAAGCAGCTGATCGTGAAGGGGCCGGTGCGAATGCCGACGAAGATCCTGCGCATCATGTGCCGCAAGACGCCCTGCGGCGAAGGCTCCAAGACCTGGGACCGCTTCCAGATGCGCATCCACAAGCGCATCATCATGCTTCACAGCCCATCCGAGATCCTCAAGCAGATCGTTCGTTTTCTTCTTCTCATCCATCATCGCCTTTGCACATTTCTTCCCTTTATCTTGGCTAATCGGGGCGTGAAAGGTATATGTGTGTTTCAGACGTCCATCTCCATCGAGCCAGGCGTGGACGTGGAGGTGACGATCGCGGACAACAACTGAAGCTCCGCCGTTGCCTTCACCCCCAGCCCCGCCCCTATCCGGACCACTTTGTTGTTCAACCTCTCCTGTTGTTGCCTTCCATGATTTCTGTGGCCCGTTCAGCATAGCAAATGCGCGGTGTAACTACATCCACCACTACACCCTGCTTTAGCACAATTATATCACAGGGCAGCGACCATGAGACAAAGGCTGGAGGTGAAAGAAAGCGAAAGAGCTATCATTGCGGGGCCAAACTGTAAATGACGGGCAGCAGATCGTTGGCTAGAGCTGCTTCACTGTGCGCGGGGGAAATGATGCTGAGCAGATGGCCATGAAGTCGTAGAAGCTGCTGTTGAGAGAGGGCGTGAGGAGAGGGTGGTGTGCTGGAAGGGGTCAGAGAGGAAAGCCAGTCCAGGGCCGTGGGCGGAAGGGAGGAAATGATGGTGGCGTTGGTGGGGTCCTTGCGCTTCTCCCGGAAGAGGACGGCCAGACGAGAGCCGAGGTGGTGGATGAGGTCGCCGATCAGAGTGGCAGTCTGGCCGAGCTGCTCCATCTTCTCTCCTGCCTCTTCCTCCCGTCCAGCGTCCAGCAGCAGCAACACCTGAACCTGGGCTGGCAATGCCTGAGCTGTTGGAAGGATGGTGGACCTCTGCCCTGCGAATGATGTCGGCGTCCAGTTCCCAGGCGGCGGCTAGCTCCCAGAGGAGGTGCTTCAAGGCCGCATCATGGCGGGTAGGCTCCTCCGCCCCCATCTCACCCTCCATCCGGGTGCAGGTGCTCAGGAACTCCACTCGCTGGCCTGGAAAAAGCGATGGCTCCAGGAAGTATGTGAGAGGCAGCGGCAACCTTTGGTTCCACCGTCCACATCGGCAAGAGGCAGAAGAGGGTGGGATTGGAGGGGCTGGAAGAATGCGTCGCGTCCCTTGGCGTCGAAGAGGGCAGAGGCTCTTGTTTTGTGAAAGCGAAGGTGGAGCTTGAGCCGGCTGACGACCACCAGCTGCCAGTGGTGTTGGACAAGCTGGTAGTAGGCACACTTTTCCCCTCGCGTCAGACTCAGCAGTGACTCTCGGCTTGCGCCCAAACTGTCCTTAAATTTTCAATTATTCACGAGTTTTTTTAACAAGGTATTCTTGGCTGTCGCCAAGAGAAGCGTGGCCTCCTCTAGATGCAAAAAAGACCACTTCAAAAGTTTATATTTAATCATACTTTCAATACATTATGATTTTAGGTTTTTAGTCATAAAAATTAAAAAAAATGTAATGTATTTTCTTTTTGATTTTTTTAAGACACCACTTGGACCAAGATCTATTTACCGAAGATCAAACAATTTCATCTAAGTTATTTTTAATGGAAATCGATTGAAAATCTTTACAATTCCTACAAGCTGCAGTTAGAGGTGAATGGTAGGGAACTTTGTATGAAGGTAGTGAGAAGAAGTCGGTGAGAATGTCTTCGAATTGATCCTCCCAAGGCCTGGAATTTTCGAAGACGGCGTTTCCGGCCAAGTGGACTTCCAGAATCACTTGTACAGCTTTCAAGAAACGCACCAGACTCTCCTCTCCCACACCCACCTCCTTCTTGCACAAACGATCCTTCGGCTGCTTTCCAACCTCCAACCCTTCTTCACTCTTTCAGGCTGATTGAAATACATGATGCAATTACTTTCTCAAGCAGCAAATAAAGACTGCGAAGAGGCTGGCTGATGAAGGTGTTCCAGAGCATGAGGGAGATTCCGTGCTGCAGGTGAGGATCGCTGAGATGCCCCATGAACTCCGCACAGGACTCCAACAGCTCCACTCGCTCTTTCTCCCGAAACCACCCGCTGCCCAGCTCCCAAGCAGTTTCTTTAGATCCCACTCTTTCAGGCAAGCAATCGTTTTTGATAAGTGTATAACCAGCGGAGAGGGCCTCCGTGTTCAGACTGAGCGGCAGTTGCTGGCAGAGTCCAGCCAGTCCTTGGCCTCGCTCTGAGCTTCTGAAGGCGTCCGAAAAGAGCTCGTCTGCGTTGATGCCTTGAGCGGCGACCAGCCTCGCCACCTTCACAGGTCCCTTCAATGCACCGAGGGCAATAGGGAGGGCGTTGACTGACCTGTTCCCGATAGAAGCTCCGGCCTTTGCTGAGCAGTTGGGCGAAGGTGATGGCGTGATGATCGGAGTGAGCTTTGAGTCGAAGAGCCCAGAGATGGAGCCTGGTGAGCAGAGCAAAGTGGTGCACCAGCAGGTCCCACTTCTCCTCCACCGCCTCCAGACACTCCAGCTCGTCCTCGCTGCTGCCTGGACGAGCGCCCTTCCGCAGACCGCGTGCCACCAGGGCCAGTGCGTACGCTTCCGGCAGCAGCTCTGCCGAGCTCAGCCACTCCTTCAATCTCCTCTCTGCTCATCATCCATCTCACTTCCCAAACTGCTGGCAACCTCTATGGAGGGTAGGACGGCCTCTCCGCCGAGCTCCGTTAGAAGGTTGAGAAGGAGTGGCGGGTAGAGGGGAAACTGCTTCCGCTCCCCAAGCCAGTAGGCGAGCAGCAGCCGTAACAGCTCAGCATCGTCCAGTCGAAGAGGCTGGAGGACGGAGAGGCGGAAGACCCCCAACGAAACGCGCTCACTCAGCAACGGCTGGCAGAACAGAGCGCCCAGACTCCGCAACTCCTCTGGGCCCAGGCTCTCTCGTAGGCTCAGGCGCCAGGAGTCCGCCTCCGGGCTTCCGAACTCCTGTCTGAAGGCGGCGACGAAGGCGGGCATGGAGGGGACGGGGGCGGGCTGAGAGGGCGGGGGGAAGGAGGCCGCCTCGTCCAGGATCTCCATCAGCCTCTCGAGCTCCTCGGCGGAGCAGCCCAGGACACCGGCCACGTCCTCGGCGGATGAGGCCTTTGAGGTGGAGGATTGGGGAGGAGGGTAGGGGGGGGGGGGGGGTGGGAGAGGGAGAACGGGGTTGGGAGATTCCTGGTGGAGGCGAAGAAGGGTGGCGTAGGAGTGGATGAGCTGGAGATGGAAAGCGATGGAGGCACGGAGGACGGCAGCCTCTGCTGAGGCTTCTGCTTTCCCGTCCACCAATAGCAATATCTTCAACAAATTATCGGTTTTGTCGGATCTACTTGACAGTCAGGAGGAAAACAGGGAATCACAGAAAAGAGAGTGCATAATGAACCTGGTCGAGAATAGTGGCAGCTGTTTTGGGACAGATAGAGCCGTGGCGCTCCTGCGAGAAGATGGCGTCGGCCACGGATTTGAGGCCGGCGAGGGTGCGCAATTTTTTCAGTTGCTTCAGCGTTTTTGAGCCCTCCTTGTGAAGGTCGTTGAGAAGCTCCTTGAGAAGAAGGCGATCGTGCAGTTGGCCACTGCTGTCATCCTCAAGTTATTCACATCATTTCACAAGTGACAGAGAATGGGAATATACCTGGAGGGCTGCGTGAAAAGGCACAGTGACAGCGGATATGTCCCCAAGTGGGTCCAGCAGCCAAAGGGGGCGTTCAGTTGTTGGAGTGCTACCATGGCCCAAATCTCCGCCTCTGCTTCCACCAAGTATCAATCTGGAAATCTTTCATCATTTATTTTGAATACAGTGGCCTTGTTAGTTTCATTTGATGCCGAGCGACTAGAGGTGCAACCTGGATTTCTTGTGCACATTGGCGGCGGCGACTCTGGGGCCGTTGTGAGCACTCCAGACTTCCAGCAGGCCGCGGCGTGGGGCCAGGATGACGAGGAAGAGCGTTCGACTCTGTCCCTCATCCGACTCTTCTCCACGCCCTCCACTTCGCACCAGCCAGCCCACCTCTGCCTCACGATAACCCTTCCACATGCGCACCACCAGCCGACTGCTCGTCTGTCAATATACTCCATTTTCCTGCTTTTTTCTATGCATATGAGACAGAAGAAGTTCACATCGACAAGCAGCACTCGTGCCTGAGCATCGGTGACGGCGGCCAAATCGCCAAAAGGAGCGGGAAAGATGCGATAGCCTTGGCGGGGAGCGTCTGGGAACATATTGCGCGGCTTCACTCGATTCCCTCGCACCTCAAAGCTTGACCCACCTAGACTCAGAGCCAAGCAAAAGGAAATTAGTTCAACCTCATAGGGTGGCGTGCGCTCCTTTTGCTCAGACGCTGCTTTGCCACTTCCCCACAGGTAGCCCAGGTAGGAGGAGGCAGAGGCGGAGACGCTGCTCTTTACCTGTCAATGAGATGGTTCTTTTGGACAAATTCAGATAGGAATGGGGGCTTATGGAAACTTTATCGGCCAGATTGAGGACAGCATCGGTGAGGCCGCCCTGATTGGCCGCTTCCTCGATGGGGTAGAATGCAAGGAATGGATCCTGGCCCAGCGTAATGTAGCTGGTCCTCTGCGGTAGGCTGCCAGACAAGCTGGAGCGCAGGCCGCCCACTGTGGATGCCGTTTCCAGCTGCAATTTCGCAGCATCCCAGTGTTTCTTGGGCTTAGAGAAGGCAGCAGGGTGACCTGATGATAAGCTGTAGGCCGTATTGGGCCGAGACAGGCATGGCAATCCACATCCTCCGCCACATCGTCAAGCACCCACTTTCTGAACACCAGTTCTGGCCGCTCCAGCCCTTCACGTCCGCGAATGGCCTCAATCAATCGTTGCCATTCTTGAAAAGGGATGAAGAGGAAACCTGTGATCTGGCCGCTCTGAGGGCAGCGTAAAGACTGAGGCCTTCAATGGCCACCAGACAGTCGTCGAACAGGACGGAGAGCTCCTGGCCCCCGTGAAGAACGCGGCTGAAGTCCAGGCTCAGAGCTTCTGCCAGGCTGAAGCGCTCACGCAGTAGCTCCAAGCCCCCGTCCGAGTAGAATACTAGCTGAAAACAAACTTTACTTTGATTTGAAGCAGAGGCAAGGGAGAAACAGACCTCTCCCTCGACGGTGGCGAAGACGATGGCGACCCAGTCCTGAGCCTTGGTCTCGGAGCGCTTGCTGACTGCCATGGGCAGCGCCAGCACCGCCCTGATCTCCATCTCCGTCTCCTTCTTCTCCTTCACCACCAACTCACCCTCCTCTCCGCCCCGCCTGCATTCCTTTCTCCATTTCTCGACAGTGAATGGTTCAGTTTGGAGCTTCGGAAAACGCGAGCAGGACGAAGCGTCCGTGACGGGCGAAGACGAGGATGTCGAGGGAGGGCACGGCGTGGACATGGCAGTGGTGCAGCCAGTCCTCCTCCACTTCTCCCTCCTTACCCTCTGCCTTCTCCCCCGCTCCATCGCCCCATTCTTCCCATTGTGACACCGAATCCGATTCTGACCCTTCGCTTACCCTGCAAACAGAGTCATTCCTTTTCTTCAAGTCTTTTGAGAAGGGAAAGGTGAACGATGGATGAGCTGCTTTGACGGTGGAGGGAGGAGAGGACGGGAGGTCGTCGTAGAGGAGGAATTGTTGCACATCAAGCAGGAGTATGGGAGGAAGCCTAGCGGCGAGCTCCAGCATTTTGCCTTGCATGCTCAGCCAGCTGCAGGGCCTCTAAAGGCCTTCAAATCCCGCACGTGTTTTCACAGCCGGACAGGCTATTCCCTACGCTTGCTTGATTCCACGCGCAACGCCCTTTGCACAACATTGCGAATACGTAGCAGAACTCCCGCTCTCGCCTTATAGGCTGCTCACTCCATGCAGTTGTTGCCAGCTTTCTTTTCTTCACACCCGCCGCTGCCTCAGCTGTTTTGCTCTTATCATAGCTTGAAAGGGGCTTATTGCAGTTGGTCAAACGGAGCTTGACTAGCGGCACTATGGGCGACATTCAGAACCTGAGCAAGCCGAAAGGTTGGCAATCGGCAAAGGCTGATTGAGACAGTGAGAAAGAATAATTTGAGATGCGTTCGCGCTGCTGGAGGATGAGGAGGGTATGAAGCAGGGTCTTGTGCACATCCGTATCCAGCAACGGACAGGGCGAAAGACCATCACCACTGTTCAAGGCATCGCCGTGGAGTATGACCTCAAGAAGATCGTCCGCTACCTCAAAAAGGTCCAGCAAGAGAGATTAGAAGAGGTTGTGGTAAATGAAAAAGGGATGAAGGAATACAACTGCAACGGAACGGTGGTGGAGCACCCCGAGTACGGAGAGGTGATCCAGTTGACGGGGGACCAGCGGCAAAACATCAAGGACTTCATCTGCAAAGTCGGCATTGTCAAGGAGGACAACTGTAAAATCCACGGCTTCTGATTCTTTCCTCTCTTCCTGTATCTGCTTATTATGGTTTCCTGCATTGCGCTCTTGACATTAATTTTTTTCACTGAATGGAAATATGACAATATGCCTTGCGTCATAGGCGTCAAAAATCAAAAATAATCAGCGGCATGTTCGATGTTAATTTGCATCTGACAAAACTCTAAGCATCCTAAGGAACAAAAAACTAGAGTGAACACGTATCTAATCATCATCATAAATCAAAAAAGCAAATCCATTCCAAGATCTTGCTCCTTTTCTTCTTCCTCTGGAATGCAGTCCTCGTCGCTCTTCGTCACGAAGGCTATTCGCTGGAAAAATGTCATGAATGAAGACCTTTTCGATAAACTGGCAACAACTAAACTGTCATAAATGTTTTGACTGCAAACTCGATACAAGAATAAATTTTAAGCCATTCGCTGGCAGTTTTTCTAAAATTATCTGAAACCTGAGTAAATTTAAAGTTATTCACGGAACAAGAATTTATAATCAATGTTTTTTGATAATGTGGAGGGGAAATTACTGATTCGTCTACGCGCCAGGCCGCCTGACATGCCCTTGTTTTTGCAGCGTCGCCCAATCTTCCTTCCTCGCTGCCATGGCCCAACTTTTGGCTTTCAGTGCAATAAACAACCAGCCTCCTACATAATCGCACGGCCAAGCGGAGTTCCGCCAAGGCGGCCTCCGCAAATTGGAGCCTGTGGGTCTCGTCTTCCTCCTCCGCTTCGGGCACTTCGGCGGGGAGAAGCTCCACGACGGGAACAAGAACCTGGAGGTGCGGGACAACGGCAACTTCGTCAAGGCCAGCTCCCATCGCTTCCACGTCAACAAGTTCGCCGTCTCCAGTCCCACCCTCTCTCACCCTTTTCAACTTCTCTTTCACACCCACTTTCTCTATCCCTTGGCTCTAGCAGGCATTATCTGCAAAAGCCATCCCAATTTCCAATCCTTCCACTCCTTCTTCTAGAACCTTCTCTTGGGGGCAAGCGCTGCTGACGTCATCCTTGACTGAACTCGCTTTGCACTCAATACCTACCCACCTCTCCTTCAACCTCTTAGGCCTCGGCTTGCTTGCGCAACCCTGGCTGCTCTCTAGCTCCAAGCTATCCACTATCCCTCACCCTCTCCTCACCCAACAGTCCTCCTAAGGACTCTAAATCAGAACAAGTTCACCTGCTCAAGCATGGCCGTCCCTCAGCGAGCTGCCTACTTCCTTCGGGGCCGCGACAACTGTGACCGGGCCTGCCAGCTGGGACCGGGGCGCGCCAACCGGCACTCCTACAACAAGTTCCTCTGCACTCGCTGCGGCCGCACCATCTGCCGCCGCTCCGCCGACGACGCTTTCGTCCCTCCTGGCTCCGCCAGCATGGATGTCTGGAGGGCTCTCTTCGACGCCACCCAGGCCGCCGCGGAGGCCCACCGCCAACAACCCACCATTGTCTGCCACACCTGCAATCCAGAAGAAGGCGACGATCCCTACGCCCACTCCATCAAGTCTCAGCTCATGGACCAGAACCTATGGGACCAGGAGGACCAGGTACGCTACCGGCCAGTTCCAAACCTTCACCATACACAGGCGAGGCTGGCGGCGGACGAAGGAGATGAGGGGGATGAAACGGAAGAGGAGAGCGAAGAAGGGGAGGACGGGGAAGAGGAGGAAGGGCGGCTGGAGCAGCAGGAGGGCGGGGCGGAGCGGGAGGCCGAGCCGAGAGCAGGACCCGCTGCCGCCGCCGCACCGGCTCCAGCTCCCGACCAGGCCCAGATCCTCCAAGAGCTAGCAAATGCTCGAGCAGAGGTACAGCGTCTACGGGCGAACGAAGAAGAGCGCCGTCTGGACGAGGCCATCGCCGCCGCCCGAGCAGCCGGCATCGATGACAGCTTCGACACAGCCCAGAGCGTGCGCAGTTCAGTTCGCCTACCGCCACCGCGTCCACGCCTTCCACCACCGCCACCTCCACAGCCACCGCGACCTCCAGCACCATCTCCGCCTCCAGGCCCATCAACGACTTCAGGTCCAGATCTCGCCTCCGTCTTCCAGGTCCTCTCGGACACGCTGGCGTCAGCTCTCAGCCGGCAGCAGCCGCACGAGTACCAGGACCCAGCTCGGCCCAAGCTCAGCAAGCTCTCTCCTAGCCTGCCTACCTTCGACGGCCGGGACATGAGCCAGTTCAGGCGCTGGCGGGAAGAGTTCCAGTACCTGGTGGTGGAGAACAAGACGCTCAACGACAACGCTCGCTTCGCCTACCTTCTCACCGCCCTCAAGGGAGGAGCAAAGGCCAAGGTGCAGCACCTGAGCGCAGCGGACACGAACAGCTGGGTGGAGGCCAGCCGCATCCTGGAGGAGGTCTACGGGGACCCGGACGCGACAAAGTCCATCCTCTACGGCAAGCTCGCCCGCCTCGCCAGCGTCAAGGAGAACGAGCTCATCGCCTTCTACGACAAACTCAGCGTCATCGTCTGCGAACTGAAGCGCCAAGGCATCGAGAACCAGGACGACCTCATCTACCAGGTGCTACCTCGCCTCCCCTACTCCATGCAAGAGCGGCTACGGCGCTCCCGGCTGGAGAAGCGACTCCTGCCTACGCCCCAGATGGAGGAACTGCTGGCTTGGCTGCGCCTGGAGATCCAGGTCCAAGGACCTCAGCTGGCTCTGGAGAAGGAGAAGAAGGAAGGAGGGAAGCCGGAGAAGTCGCCCTCCCAACCCTACAGCCTGCAGCTCAACCAGGCAGGCAGGGAGAAGGAGGAGGACGGGAAAACAAAAAAGAAAAAGGGAAAAGAGGCCTCAAAGGCCCCAGGGAAAGGAAAAGAGGCCTCAAAGGCCCAGGGTAGCGCGGAGCTCGGCTCTCGTACCCGACCACCCTGCCCCTACTGCGACGAGGAAGGGCACTGGGCGCATCAGTGCAAGGAGGTGGTCCAGGTGAAAGACCGGCGACAGAAGGTGAAGGAGAAGGGGCTCTGCTACAATTGCCTCAGCTCCAAGCACACCGTCACCGAGTGTCCCAGCAAACGCACCTGTCGCACCTGTAGCCGCAAGCATCATACCAGCCTCCATCAGGACAAGGGCGTGAGCTTCACGGCGAATCAGCTGGGAGAGGAGACGGGGGAGTCGGAGGAGGAAAGCGGCCACACCTTCACCACCGCCATCGGCCCCGCCTCCAACAAGCTCACCGACGTCACCATACTGCCCTACTTCGAAACCCTCGCCTACAATCAGAAGACGGGCACAAGCACTCCAGTCACCGTCCTCCTCGACGGCTGCAGTGACGCAAGCTGGGTGGAGGAGGAGACGGCAGCAGCGCTTCAGCTATGGCAGGGACCACGCTTCACGGTCAACGTGGCGACAGCGCAGACGGAGAAGAAGACAAGGTGCCAGACAAGCGAGGTGGAGCTGGAGCTCTGGCGCAAGGACGGGGACCGGCTCGGCATCAGCGCCCGCACCACCCGCAACGTCACCGGCAGCCTCAATGTCGGCGGCTTCGAGGTCAAGAAACCTCACCTCAAGGGCCCCTACACCAACCTCCCACCAGCTAAACTCAAGAGCCTTCGGGTGAACCTGCTACTAGGAGCGGACTACCTGGAGCAGGTGATGGGGCCAGGAGTGGCGATGGCAAAGGCGCTGTCAGCGGAACTGACGGCAGTCTCCACGCCCTTTGGCCGCATCCTCAAGGGCCGCGTCAGGGCCAAGAACCTCAAGCTCAGCAACAGCTACCGGAGCAACGGCTTCACAGCGCACTGCAGTCAGGAGGATCAGTTGGCGGCGGCGATCAGGGAGCAGACGGACCTGGACATCCTCACCTTCAAGGCCAAGGAGAGCGAGGAGGGCAGCGACTGCCGGACGCAGAAGCTGCTGGAGACACTCACTCGGGACAAGGACGGTCGCTACACCATCCGCCTTCCCTTCAAATCCGACGCCAGTGCCCTACAGAGCGACTTCAGCTCAGCCTTCGCTAGAACCAAGCGAATCCATGACAAGCTCAGCGTGGAAGGGCGCAAGGAGTACTACGGCGTTTTCGACCAGCACCTGCAGAACGGGTTCCTGGAGGAGGTCAAGGAGACAGCGAAGCCCGGGCAGCTGGTGCACCACCTCAGCCACTTCGGAGTGGAGAAGGAGGAGAGCGAAACGACGAAGCTCAGACCCGTCGTGAACGCCAGCGCCAAAAGCCGCTCCGGCCCCAGCCTCAACGACCTCCTGGAGACCGGCCCGGACCTCCTCACCGACCTCCTAGCCCTCCAGCTGCGCATCCGCTGCTACTCCGGGGTGTTCCTGTCGGACGTGAAGAAGGCGTTCTACCAGATCCGCATCCACCCGGCGGACAGGGACGCCTGCAGGATCATCCTGCCCAAGAACCTAGAGCGCCCACTGGACCAGTCCAACTTCCAAGTCTTCCGCTTCACTAGCTTGATTATGGGGTCGACGAGCAGCCCCTGGGTCCTTCTCGCCTGCATCGGGCACCTCTGCGGGGAGGAGGCAAAGGCGGCGGAGGAGAAAGGAGGGACGCAGCACGGACTCACGCCAGCAGAACTCCGGGCCCTCCCTCAAGCCACCTACATGGACAATGTGGTGGGCACCTACGACAGCGTGGAGGAGGGGAAAAGGAAGGCGGAGGGCTACAAGGCGGTGTTCAAGGATGCGGCGATGGAGCTGCGGGAGTTTGCCAGCGTCGACAAGGACGTCGTCAGCGGCCTCCCCGACGCCTCTGTGCACACGGACTCCAGCATCCGCGCTCTCGGCCTCATCTGGGACTTGGAGAAGGACCAGTTCAGCCTGGCGCCGCCCAAGCTACGGCAACTCAAGGCCAAGCCCAGCTACGCAAAAAGGGAGCTCCTAGCTGCAGCCGCCCGCGTCTACGACGTTTACGGCCACTACCTACCCGTCACTCTCCAAGCCAAACTCTTCTTTCGCCAACATGGACTGGGGATGAAGAAATGGAGCGACAGGGTGGAAGGAAAGCTGTGCGAGGAGTACGCGGACATCGTGGACCAGCTGGCCAGTCTGGGGGAACGCAAGCACGAGCGGCGCCTGAACCTGGACAGGAACAAGCCCGTGGAGTTCATCGTCTGCAGCGACGCCTCCGCCAAGGCCTTCGGCTTCATCATCTTCACCAAACAGGGCGACAAGGTCGACTTTCTCTATGCCAGAAGTCGGCTGATAGGAAAGCAAAGCGGCACCAGAGTGACTGTGCCTCGCACGGAACTTTGGGGAGCGCTGGCCGGTTCTAGAGCCTCGCAAAAGATCCGCTCCCTGCTTACCTCTCACCTTCAAGTCCACACCATTCACCTCTTCACCGACAGCCAGATCGTCTACTGGTGGATCAAGCGAAACGAGAGACTCAAGCGTCCCTACGAGAAACGACGGGTGGATGAACTGCTGCAGTACGTGGACAAGGCCAACGTCCGCTTCATCGGCACCAAGGAGAACCCGGCCGACTTCGCCACCCGACCCCTCAAGGCCAAGGAGCTCACCGCCGACCATCTCTTCTATCACGGCCCCAACTGGTTCACACAAGCTGCTGCTGAGTGGCCAGACGAAGGAGCCGAGCTGGGGGAGCTGCCAGCACTTCTGGAGGAAGGAACGCCACGGCGGGGAGTTTGGGATGAAGAGGCCGTGATTTGCGCTCTGTTTTCAAAAGATGCCGGAAAAGAGGCAAAAGGCCCACTAAAAGATGCCAAAGGCACACCAAAAGAGGCAAAAGGCCCACCAAAAGATGCAAAAGGCACACCAAAAGAGGCTCAAAGCCCACCAGTAACCGGCCTACTGGAAAATTTCGAAGAAAAAAGGCTCAAAGGCTATCAACACATGATCGGTGCATTAGCCTGGGTCAAAAGATGGAAAAAAGGGTGGAAGAGAGGTGAAAGTTTGGGAGGACCGAAGCTGTTGGGAAAGGAGCGGAACGAGGCAGAGAAGCTCATCCTCCACGCCCTCCAGTCCAAGCTCACCCACGGCCAGAAGCAGGCCTTCAACGCCAAACAGCCCGACGAGGACGGACTCCTCCGGGCCAAGGGACGCCTTCACCTCACCCTCAGCCCCTACCTCCTACCCAAGCACTGGGTCTCCAAACTCATCGTCTCCGACTTCCACTCCAAGCTCGGACACACCGGCCTCTCGCACACCCTCAGCGCCATCCGCGAACACTACTGGATCCCCAAGCTGCGTCGCCTCACTCTCTCTTTCCTCAAGGCCTGCCCTACTTGCCGCCGCTTAAAAGCCAGCCCAGCCCCACCGCCTCCACATGGTCGACTGCCTCACTCGCGTCTACGCATCGAAGCCCCACCCTTCACCTCCATCGTCGCAGACCAGCTCGGCCCCATCAAGATCCTACACAAGGACGGGGAGAGCAAGCGCTGGATCTTCATCGCGCTCTGCAACGTGACACGCGCCGTCTTCTTCGACCTCCTACTCGACTACTCAGCCACCTCCATCACCCACTCTTTCAAGCGACTCTGGAGCTGGCGGGGAGTGACAAGCGGGGAAATCTACGTGGACAGGGCTACGGCCTTCGTGGGCGCCGCGGGGGTGCTGGAGAAGGAGATCGAGGAGGCCCTGGGGGAGGACAGCTTAACCAGCTTCCACTTCCACCTGGGCGCTGTGCGGGCACCATGGGTGCAAGGAGGAGCGGAGAGGATGGTGCGGACGCTGAAGGAAGCACTGCGAGTGCTGACCTGGGGACGGGCGCTGGACGACGAGGAGCTCAGGACACTCCTGCTCCGCCTCGCCGCCATCATCAACAGCCGCCCACTCACCTACTCCGCCTCTGGACCAGATGATCTACGGCCGCTACGCCCACTGGACTTCCTGGTGCCCGGCTACTGCCCTCAAGCCTATCTCCTCACCAAGCTTCCGCCCCCTCAAGGACAACAAGCCAAAGCCCTGCGCCAGCGCCTACTCTATCAAGCTCAAGCTCTGAAGGAGGCCCAAGGAAGGTGGAGGCGGGAGTACCTGCAGATGCTGCGGGAGCGAGACGGGTGGAGGAAGGCGAAGGGCGGGCAGCCGGAGTGGACGGTGGGCAGCGTGGCGCTCTTGGACGATGACAGCAAGCGAGCCGACTGGAAGCTCCTCCGCATCACCGCCCTCCACCCCAGCAAGGATGGGCACCTGCGCTACGTCTCTGCTAGGACAACCACGGGGCACGAGAGCTCCTACCCGGTCCGTCGCCTGGTCTCCGTGGAGCTGCAGGAGGAGGAGCTGGACGACAGCTGCCAGTCCACCTCCACGCCCTCTTCAGCAAGCGCATAGAGGGTCCCTGCTTGTGCTTCGGCACTTGCACACCCTCTACACCCGGTGCTCTGATTTCAATTTGACGGACACTGCTGTTGGGTGCGGGAATTGCAAGGCTGGAGTGGGAGGAGCAAGAGAGAGACGCAGGGTGCGGGAAACGAGGGCGGCTGGGCGAGCGAGGAATGCGAGATAAGGACTCCCGGCCTCGGCTCCCCTCTGGACCACCCACCGCCATCTGCTCACCCGCCTCTGCACACACACTCAGCACCCTTCCAGCGCTTTCTTCACTCACGTTCTCGCCTTTCTGCACTCACTTCCAACTTTGCCCAAAATTCTTCCCCTTTGGTCCCTTGCTAAGCCTTATTTGTCTCCGAACTTACTCTACCCCAATTTTCCCCCACTTCTATCTCCTACTCCCTTCGCATTTTCGCTCCAACTTCTGGCCAGCCCGCGAAGCAAAGTGAAAAGCTTGGGAGTGCCTCTTGCCCCCAGGCTCGAGTGTGACTTTTTCCACTCGCTCTTTGCTACGGAAAGGCTGGGAGGAGGAGTTGAGGATGAGGAGGGGGGGGTGGAGGGGTGAAGGGGAGAGAGGAGGGGCGGGGGTGAGGGAGGAGGAGCGCAGGCCCAGTCCCGGCTCACACATTCCCCTTTGCCCACGCGCCTTCACGCTTTGCATACTCCTTTTTCAATGCACCCACCAATTCTTTCTCAGCCATTTGAGATACGATTGTTTTATTGCGTCCTATTGGAACAAAAATTTCGGTTTCATCCAAATGATTTACTATGAGCTTTCCATTATCTTCTCGTCTTGGACAATTCAGCTTTTGCTGTTTTCTGTGATTGCTGGCCCCTAGCCTTTGTGTAGGATGCTTTTGATGCTTCGGCTATCTGGCCTCAGCAGGCGGGGAGTGTATGTGGAGGGGAAATTACTGATTCGTCTACGCGCCAGGCCGCCTGACATGCCCTTGTTTTTGCAGCGTCGCCCAATCTTCCTTCCTCGCTGCCATGGCCCCACTTTTGGCTTTCAGTGCAATAAACAACCAGCCTCCTACATAATCGCACGGCCAAGCGGAGTTCCGCCAAGGCGGCCTCCACAGATAAAATTGAGAAATTATGTAAACAGTTGTAAGAATATGTTTCAATGTGAAACATCTTGGGTGGAGGAAAAGAGGTAACTTTAGAAACGTTGGTGATGCCGACGTCAAGATTTTGGCGGGCAGCTACACAGGCCGTGTAATTGCTGCCCGACCGCAGCCCCGTCATTCGACAGCGCCGCGATGTTCCTCCAATCCCCACACCCTTCACATTTGCAGATAAACTTGGAGCTTTGCGGACCAGTGTCCTCTTTCTCCCACTTGAAGCGCAGCTGATCAGTCTCCTGCTCAGAGGCAGGATCGAGGTTGACGTTGCAGTTGGAAGGGTAGAGGTGCTCGTCGGTGGCCTGGCTCCAGAGGACCCGGTAGTTCTCCTTGGGCTCCTTGTTGCGGTGCGGACGATCCCAGATCAGCAGCGCGTTGTCCGGACCGATGGACACCAGGCGTAGGTTCACCGGCACCGTCGTTGGCTCTGTACACCCATCCCTTTCCTTTCCCTATCCGCCTTCAGAATAAAGAAGTACCCGTGTACTCTTCGATGCGAACGATGGTGGACATCTGGTCAGGGCGGCGGGTGGCCACCAGGAACTCGTAGAGCGTGACGGAGTTGAGGTTGAAAATTTCGTGCTCATGTTTCCTGATGTAGTCCACCTGTATTAACAGTCATTGTCTGTCAGCCACTGAAGTAGAGAAGGATCTGTCCAAACCAGCACAAAGTCCTCCGCTTCTCGATACAACAGCTGGTTCTTCTTTGGTGGCGTTCTCAAATTTAATTTATCCAATTCCATAAGGCACAAGCTTTATAAAGTCAACCTTGGTTTGTACCATAGCGTATACCAAATGTCATCGCCCTTTTCGATGCCCTTTGGGTCGTCCCACCTGCATTCAGCAGTAAACTGCAGGCCTAAAGAGATGGAAGTGATGGAAGCGGAACGCAATGGCGACGCTGTGTGAAGTGGTCTTCTTGACATGGACATTGAGTGGGGGCCCAGGAGGTGGAATGAGGAGATGACTAGACAGCTCCGTGCTTTCTTCCAGAGCATTCACTGATGCTTCATCCTTCTCAGCTGCAGTTCTCGTCGTTTAGGCCATCCGGGAAGGAAGGAACTTTTCTTACATTGAGGGAGCTTGGCGTTGCTTGGTGCGGCAGTGCTGAATCGAGTGAATGCTGTCATGGTGGAGAGAAGATTACGAATTGCCTCTCTTTTCATGGCCTTTGCAAGAGATGATGATAGATGAGATATAGCTTGAAAACTGAAATTGTACCCTAATCCGGCGTTGCTGGACAATTTCCAGCCAAGTCATTGGGTCCACATCCTCCAAGCGGCGTCCAAATCTAGGATTTTGAATTGTCTAAGCTCCGATGAATCATTTGGAGATGTGTACCTGTGAATGCGTTCCAGATATTGCACTCCCACTATGTCGATGCAGGTAGTACAGACCACCATGCCGAGCCTGAATGAAAACTTTTGACAAGCAAGGCAGGGCAGTAAACAAGTGGTACAAAATGTAGATGATGGCGATGGGGAGATTGCCGGTGGAAGGCACCAGATCCCCTAAGCCGATGGTTAGGACGGAGATCTGAGCAAAGTACAGCGAGCTTGCCCAGTCCCAGCCTTCGCACACCCACATCAGCACACCGCCCAGCACCATGTACAGCGCCTCAACGCACTCCACATTACCCTTCTATGCCTCCATCCTCCTGCCCAACTAGCAGAGCGTAGGCCACCAGGAACGGCACCTCCACCAGCTGCGTGTTTTCCAGATTCACCCAGATCAGTTCCGCTACTTCATCCTGACAGATAAGGTTTTTCTCAGCGAAAGTCTACGGACAGATAAATGCGGCACATCGTCCGCGTCCTTCTCCACAGTCTCCACGACAGGCTGCTGAGAAGTGGTGGAAGACTTGCGACGGGACTTCCAGTCCGCCCACCGTGCCTGGGCCCAGCTGCGAATCTAGCGTGGAAGCCATACATAATAGAGGTAGCTGTAGGTGGAGGAGGCAGAGAGTACTCTGAGTGCATGGAGCCAGGCGTAGGTGAGGCCTTGGGTGCAGAACTTGGCGAGGTCCGCGATGGTGACCAGGGAGAGGGGGAGGCCGAGCAGGATGTACAGCACACAGGCCAGTCGCCCAGTACGTGTTTCGGGAGCCGGGGCCCCGTAGCCGATGGATGTCACTGTGGTCAGGGCGAAGAAGAGACTCTTCAAACGGACCAATGTTCAGCCACTACTCTTGCCTCGACATCAATGACCTCCATAATGCTCCAGGTGCGTCGGCGACCGCGACGAGGCTCAACTATGCGCACTTCGTACACCTAGACGGAACGCTAACCGATAAACTTGGCCATCAACATGGTAGGAAGAGAGACTTTGTTGGTGAAGTCATCGAGGGCTTTGTTGGCAGCGGCCTCGTTCATGCCCTGTCGAGTGATGCGATCTAGCTCTGTCGCCAGCTCCTCTTTCAGAGCAGCAATCCGTTTAGCTTGGTATTCTGTTTAATATCATGATTCAATTGGTGCAAGACAATGTGGCGTGAAAAGAAGAAATAACCAGGATCATGGGGCCTGGTACTATTGTCGTTGGTGGCCTCGATGTAGCGGAAGAGATAAGCGCCGATGAAAGCATAGCCCAGACATAGACCCAGCAGGCACAAATGAGGCAGCGCCAACTACAATCAAGAATCTCATTCCCATCATTAATGATCCCCACAATGGCCCAGTGGCGACGTCAAAGTGAGCCAACTAACACCAAGAGTTGAGAGTTTGGATTTAGGGGCCTGGTCCTGTTGCTGGTCCTCCTTCTTGAGCCAGATGAACTGTTTGAGGAAGTTGAGGTGGTAGACGCTGGCGTGGCGGGCGCGCTGCTGCTTGGCCGCCGCCGCCGCCAGCTCCCAGTCCGGCACTATCGGCCCGCTCCCCAGCACCCCGCCCTCCACCATCTCCTCCTCCCCCACCGCTGACATCCTCTCCTTTGCTCTTCCTCCTGCCCCCTCTCTCTCTGCTAATGGACGCCAACCGAAAGTGACGCCTGCGTCTCCCCCGCTTGTCCAAAGGGGGGTGGGGCGGAAGTTGGTGGCGGGTGGTTTAGTGAAAGTGTGAGCTGGTAGAGGGACCTTGACGAGGTTAGAGGCGCGAGCGAGAAGGCCGCCTCGCGGCTGGCCCAGAAGCCCGCGCTCCTCCTCCTGCCCCATTACCGCTTCCCTCGCTTCGTCCCAGGTGGCTTCGCCCAAACCTTTCTCCTACATTGCCTCTCTCTTTCCTCCTCCTACTCGGCTGCTACTCCTACAAGCAGTTGGCTTTCGCCAAAAACGGCTGCTAGGAAGGCGGGAGAGGGCGGTTTAGGGAAGTTGAAGAAGCGTCCGGTGTCTATTGAGCGGTTTGTGCTGGGGGACTTTCCAGGGAGGCTAGGGAGCCCTGGGGAGCAGTGGAGGAGCAGCCAGCCAGCAGCAGTCCACAAAAGTCACAACCACCCTTCCTATCGCTCTTCCCATCCTTCTCCAGCCGCTAAATCTTCCATCTCCTTCCTTCTTCCTTTTGTTTCTTTCTTTCACTGTCGAAAATCTTCCGCAAGGCTGAAAACGAAAAAACTGCATTTGCACCGTATCCGCATACCAATCAGCAATAAATTCGCCGAGGAAAAATATTCAAATTGGACGGAATAAATAGACAGACAGAAAGGTGATAAAAGGATAGAAGAGGAATATTGAGCAGGTCAAAGATTAACAAGGGAGCTAATGGAATGATCGGAGGAGGCGCTGCGACTGAGCTCGGCTTTGGGCAGGAGACTGGCGGCGTTGCTGAAGCGGCTGGCGGAGCGGGCGCGGAGGACGCGAGAGCTGTCCATGCACTCCAGCGTCTGCGACTGGCCCAGCCCTCCAACACTCTCATACTTCTGGCCTGTCAAGACCTCTTAGAGAATGCAGGCCTTTCATTGCGGCACTGGAGTGAGTGCGAAGTAGGAGGGAGCGAGAGAGCGGGGAATGGGTGCCGTCGGTGAAGATGCAGCAGATGCAGAAGACGTAGAAGGTATCTGGAAGGAGGAAACGGCAAAGGTAAGTGGAGAAGGGTGTTAGAAGAGCAGAAACCAGGGCGAAGATCGGTGAAGATGATCTCGTCCCGCCGAGTGCCCAGCTTGTCCCAGTTGTCAAAGGTCAGCTGACTGTCCGTCGTGTAATAGATCAAGTAGCCCTGCAATGCTTTTCTGTTAATTGCGCTGGTAGATATCTAAGTTAATTTGCCCGTTCTTTACTAATGCGCTCTAATAACTAGCCTTAGATAGTTGGCAATGAATTCTAGCCTCAGTCTTGAACTTTTGCTTGGGCGGGGGTTGCCACTTGAGCTGTACTGCGGTGGCGCCAATCAGTTGAGCAGTGATGTGCTGGGGACTTGCCTCGAACTCTTCAATCCATCATTTTGCCTATGGCAACTTTGCAAGTGTGAGAAGGGAAGGCTGGACCAGTGTATTGGACGAGTGAAATGGATCGGGATGAGCCTTGGGCATTGAAGGCAGTGAGAACGAATTCGTAGAGTGAGCAGCTTTGAAGCCCATCAATCGTCACCTCCGTCTCCTCCACCTCTCGTGTCTCATATCCTCCGCACGAGTTACGATGTCTGAAATATTACTCATATCATTTGGAGCCCAAGAATAGAATGGAAAGGCTGATAGGAATGAACGCATAACTGGAAGGCAAGAAATTGCAGGACTGCGGGAGTGAAAACATAGATCGTTCAATTGTAGGCTTACCCGGTGCTGCCCCTATGTGCACCTTTGGCGATGCACTTCCACGGCCTTCAGTTCTATGCTTTCAAAAAGGCGTTTGTTTAAAATTGACTCACACAGCTCTCTAGGCCCCATCATATCATGTTCGACAACATTTGCGGAAGAATTTTGACCGAAGTTTGTATTTGATGCGATATTTGACGGGAAGAGCGGAATAGGCGGGCGACCAGGCAATTTTGATGCTGTTGCAACTAGTACTGAAAACTCACTTTCTCCCTTTTCCATTTTTTTCATTTCATTCTGAGAACCTAATGACGTGGCACTCCACCGGAGGATCTGGCGGAAATAGCGAAAGCAGATTTCCCTCGTGCAGACCTGGAAATTCCTGCTTCAATACCTTGACGCAATAGCAATTCAGCAAAAAAAGAACATGATTTCCGCCTCCCAGAAGGCCGACGTCTAGCTTGAATGTATTGGTCAGTAGCTGGAAGAGAGGCATAGTTTGCATCAAAGAAGGAATAAAATAAAATTGGGAACTGTTGGGAGCAGCAGGAGCGGATGGAATGATCATGGCCTGGGCAATGTGGGAGAGGATGTTGGCCGTCTCCTTCCTTCGCTTTCTTGCCTGCACTCCCAGTTCACTCTAGGCTGCTATCTAAGCCTAGGCTCTAAACTGCCTCTACCTGCGCCCGTTTCAGCAAGTACAGAGGGTCCGTTTTCTCCAACTGACGGCCAAAGTTGTGGATCTCTTCCAGGTAATGGTAGCCCACCGCATCAATGCCTAGGCCCAATTCTATTCATAGGCCTGGGTTCGGGTACAAGAATTGTACAACTTACAAGTGGTAGTCAGAATTACCCCGGCAATGAGATAAAGCAATGCTTGCAATCCACGAGCTGGATCCAGCGGCACCAGATCACCCAGTCCCACCTCAAAGCAGTCTTCTTTCCTACTCCAACCATGCAGTGGGTAGGTAACGGTGAGGATGGTGATGAAGGAGAAGTAGGCCGCCTCCTCTGGCTTCCAGTTCCCAAATATCCACATGCCCAAACAGCCGTAGCTCACGATGATGAAAAACATCATCGGTGCTGGGAATCCCACCAGCTCCACATTCCCGGCGTCTCAATCAAGACCAAATGATCATGCTGAAGGCTGAGATGTAAATAAGCAGAACCGGGTAGGAGGGAATCGGATGCGGAGGGCGAATCGGGCGGTGAGTTTCGATTCTTCCACCACTCCTTCAGCCAGTCTCGTCCCCGAAGGTAGCGCACGTGCAACTGGAACAGGAAGCCCGACAGGAACTTCGCGTAGTTGGCCAGCGTCACCAGCGTCAGCGGGATTCCTGGCAAGCCAAGATCGATTGAAAGTGCTTGAAAATATTGGCGCAGAACCAATGATGCAGTAGCAGACGCAGAAGAGCTGGCCTTGCAGCGTTCGAGGGGTGATGAATCCGTAGCCGATGGTGGAGAGCATGGTGGAGGTGAAAAAGATGGCCGTCCACATGTCCCAAGACGACATCGTCTCATTCCCCGAGCGCGACAGTTTCGACCCCACCGGCCCTGTGTTACCCAAAGACTTGCAGAGCAGGGAGAATATGATGGGAAGAAAAAGACCAGTTTCAGTGATGCTGTAAATGGCGTCCACTAGCTGGTCATACTCCAGGTTGGTGAGTCGCAGGACATCCTGGAAGCTGGCATTGGGCTGCCGGCTGAGCTCCCAGATGATGTCCAGAATGGCCTCCGTCTGGTTCTCCATCACCTCTCGATTCCGCGCGATCAACTGCAACCATCTGGTCTTTCTATCTCAAGCTCATACGAAAGTGATGCTGATGCCTGATCGAATGGCTGTCCCTCGAGGGCCTGAAAGATGAGCGCTCCGGAGAAGACGTAGAAGACGAGGAAGAGAGCGAGGGCGAGCTGAGGCCCCAGAATGAGCCCCACGCGAGCCCAGGCCACTCGCCCGTCGGGCAGCACCGTTCGCAGTGCATCCTTCCTGAAGCTGTGCTCCACGCCAAACGTCCCCTCCTCCCCCTCGCCCTCCAATCACCCATCCCCTCATCTCTCCTGCTTATCCAATTGCAGGCTTTGCTTGAGAGTGCAGGTGGTCGGAGGGGTGAGGACGCCTGCTGACGTGGCAGTCAGGAGCAGCAGAGAAAGGATGTGGAAGGGGGAGAGAAGGGAGGGTCATTAACGAAAAGGTAGCCGATGCTTTTGCGTTGGGCAGCGTGATTGGCCAGCTGGCTGGCAATGAAGCCGGTGGAGCGACGCCGCTGCCAGGGAGGGGCAAAAGAGCTTTGCCGACGGCGTGAGAAGGAGCGATTTCCAGACTCCATCTCTCTCACACCAGCTCAGCCTAAGCCTCCTGAGAATGTTCCCACCCAAAGCGTCTCTCAAAGCCCTCAGTTCTGCTTTGAGCTGGAAGTCGCTAGATAAGGCTTCATTTGCCCAGCCCGAAAGGTCAGCAGGAAATGCAATTGATTTAGGACTAGGCGGTGAAAGTGTCTGATTGCAGAGAGAATGACGAAGAACCCCTCAATTTGCCGCCTCGCTCAAATGGGAGGAGAAAATTGCATTGGCACCAAGATCTGAGCAGACTCACAGGAAAGATGTGAGAGGTTGAAGCGGATGGAAGGGGGCGACGCTGATGTATGGGGTGGGAAGGCTGGTTGCGATAGGTGAGGTCGATGGAAATGAAGCTGAGGATGCTGGCGGAGCTGATGGTGGCCTCCTCCGCAGTCACCTCCGCGGGTGCCAGACTTCGAAGGCGTCGAAGGTTGCGCAGGGCACGCCATCTTGCCTGGGCCACACTCATGCCCGCTTGCACTGCGGAGGCGGGTAAAAAGAAGCGATTATGTGCTGGATGGGAGGTGGAGCTTAGCTGGGAGCAGAGTTCTTGGCGGGCGGAGGGCGAAAGGCGAGTTGATCAATCATTGAGGGCTCGGCCTAGTGCCCCGCTCCATGTTTCCTGCCCTAATGCACCCAATGAGGCGTCTTTTTTTCCAGACCTATCTCCACAACTTGACGGAGTGCTTTCATGCTCAGGGCCTGCTTAAGAGAACCACGAAGTATCCGTTTCATTTGCTTCGTGAGAACATTTGAAAAGCCTAATAATCTTTTGGTTGTAGAACGTGACTGCAAAAGACATCATTCTTAAATATATATTTATCCAGTCTTATGACAAAACCAGCTACAAAACTAGCTACTTTTCTAGAATGTAAATAAGAAAAAACTGCAAAAGTCAAAAACGGATCGAATGGGGGTTATGATGACACGGCATTTTCGAGCACGAAAATGATGACGACATGTAATTTGAGCCATTTGAACGCTGAACCCAATGATGTCTTTTTGTTTACCTTTAACTTCAAACCGCGGAAGTTTTTGACCCCGCTTTTTTAGATGAGCTGAAAACACGGAAAAAGCTTTTTGCTAAATTTACTTGAGGGATTGAAGTTTTCATTGCTCCAACTCCAGTCTATTGGCCTGGCGCGAACGAGCGTAGCGAAGTGTCAGCGCCCAGGCCCTCTTTTCGACCCAGGTGTATGTTTGTGAGGTTAATGCTAGATCTTAAATTTGATAAGGTTCTAGCTGCCGCTTGGAGCCACCAATCTTTCTAATTCTTGTTGCATTGGAAAGAGCATGCACGAATTGACCAAAACTCGCGAGAAATCAGCTGAAAGTTGCAGAGCTTTTGAGAAATTCATGAAAATATGTTTGTCCGAACTCCTTCTTCTTCTCCTTCTCCTTCTTCTCCTCCGCATCTGCTCAATGGACGATAGTAGGTATTCATTTCTTCCCCCCACCCCCTCCTCCCCGGGTCCTTGGGCCTCAGCTATTTATTTGCTCATAAGTCTTTAGTTAGACTAACGAGCCATATGTACCATTGGTGTAGTGGTGTAAACGATGGGACAGCCGGATGAAACTGGCAGGTTCGAATCCTTCTGAGGCATTCATTTTAATTTTGGAACATTTAAAGCTGAGGAATAACTGGTACCATCGGCAGCGTAAAGCCAAGAAAATTTGCCAATTTTTTTGAGTTTGCCATTAAATTTTCATCGTATTTTTAATTTTCGAAACGTTTATGATTTTGCTATATTTTTCAAATAAATTTATTTATTTATAATTTATTTATCTAATAAAGTTTCAACCAAGTATATAACCAACAGTTTAAAAAAAGAACATAAATTAACACAATTTTATTTTTGCATGTTTAAAGTTGAAGAAATAAATAGTACCATCGTCAAGCCGAAAGTAAGCTCTTTTCTCCCAAATTATCAGTTGACCCGAGTGTAAAGCGAAGGAAATTTCCCTACTACTAGTGGAATCTGCTGTGTCATCTGTATTTTGTTTGAGCGCGCATGAAAAGAGTTATTGAACTGCGCGCTAAAACAAAATGCAAATGCCCCACAAGCAGATTCCACTAGTAGTAGGGAAATTTCCTTCGCTTTACACTCGGGTCAACTGATAATTTGGGAGAAAAGAGCTTACTTTCGGCTTGACGATGGTACTATTTATTGTATACCCAAGAGGCAGAGGCAATCTAATTCATTTCCACCTCGCTACTTCTCCTACGTCACCATATTTGAGCTACTGCAGTGTTCAATTTGAGTGCTGTGCTCCGGATGTTTTAATCAGGAAAAGAAAATGCTACACGACAAATATTAGCACAATGAAAAAATCGGATTCTAGCTTTAGCTAGTGCGGTGCTTTATTCAATAATGATGCTCAGTTGGATCATAATGAATAATTATTTTCCCAGTCATTCAGATGGTGCTCTTTGCCGTTTCGTTCCGAAGCGGCTGAGGGTGTGCAGTAGAAGTGTGCAGAGGGTGTGGAGTAGAAGTAAGAAGGGCTATGAATGACCGTGGCATGTAAGAGGTCTTCGGGGTAGGAGGCATCGCGTTGCAGACGAAGGCTCGCTGGCCAATGAGTGGAGTTCCCGCGCTGCCGCCGCCTCTTCCCGCCAGCCGTGCGCACACAAACACTGCCCCAGACACTGCAGCGGTCAGACATTGCCTCACTCACTCACAGCCACCTCCCGAGTCATCCTACCCATCGGCTAGTCACCTTCGACGCCTTCAAGCCTCTTCACAACCTCTCTTCCGTCTCCACTCTCAACAACTCATCATGCGCGGTTCCCTTCTCACTTCCTTCCTCTTTCCGTTATTGTCATAGAGTCTAATAGAAAAAAGGCAAAGAAGTTGGTTTTGTTGCTGGGAGGAAATGTGACGAAATAAGGGAGCATGGGTATGAGAGGTGTTCTCTGTAAACGTGGTCCAGGCCATGTGAAAGTACGATAGAACTCGTTGAAATAAGTTGACGAAATGCGTAGAGTTGTTGTGACTTGGGGAATGATTACGAAATGTGTGGTGAAATGATTGCAGAGGTGATCTCCGTTCATGTGGGACAGGCGGGTGTCCAGATGTAAGTCTCTCATTCCTTTACCCCAGTAGAGCTACGAGCAGGCGTTACTTCTTCAGGGGTAATGCGTGCTGGGAGCTGTATTGCATGGAGCACGGCATCCAGCCCGACGGCACCTTCATCCCCAACAACGAAGGTTTTCCTCCCTTCCTCATCCTCCTTCTTCAGAATGGAGTTCGTGCTGGTTGAAGAGAAGGTGGACGAGTCCTACCAGACGTTCTTCTCGGATACGGGCTCCGGCCGCCACGTCCCTCGCGCCATCTTCGTGGACCTGGAGCCGACCGTCATCGACGAGTGCCGCACCGGACTCTACAAAAAATTGTTTCCCCCTCTTTAGTTCAGTTGGCGATAGGTCCCCTAAGTTGAGTTGGATATAGGTTCCACCCCGAGCAGCTCATCACCGGCAAGGAGGTTCGCCTTTTCTTTCTTATCTAACTGGGAGTTGATCGAAATCGAAACAAATCGATGGTGGAATAGACTAACTAGAAATGGTTTTGCTCAAATAGGAAACTTCTAGAAAACTCAATAAGCTACAAGTAAAAAATAAAGCATCAAAGTTTCATTTTTTTAACTGGACACAATTGAAATCGATGCAGTGAAAATGGTCAAAGTGCAAGCTATCATTTTAAGAGACGTTTTATGAGAAGAGCAAGAATCGGGTGAACATGAATTTTTTTACCCCCCCTTTTTTATGACAGATTCTGATTCTCCATACATTTTTATGTAACTCCACCAATTTTGGGCGAAAAATATGCAGAATTGGGCTCGCTACAGCTCCAAACATGAAGGGAGGTCGAAATTTTAGCAAAATTTGCGTTTTTGGTACTTGAAATCACTTTAAAGCCAATTTAGCCAGTATTTTCAATTAAAGTATAGGCATTATGGGTATCAATCGAAAGCTTATAAACTAACAAAGAGCACTGTGTTCTTTGTTTGGCCCAAATATGTACATATGCAGAGAAAACGATAATTATCTCAGTGATTTGCAAAAACTTGATTATGCGAATTTTGTCAAAAATAGCCAATTTCTCAAAATTTTTGTAGAAATTACGCAATCTTAACTATCATTTTCGTTTTTCTCATGAAATTTTGGTCTAGAAAGCATGAAAAGGTTTCAAATCGAAGTTGAGCCCAATGAAATATTTTTACTTTTCTGCGTCAGCTTCCAGAATTGGCCTATGTTATAACATAGGCCAGTTTTGCTAGGGTCAAATTTTGGCACTAAAAAACTTCCTGCTCTCCCGGATCTCCATATTTCCCGAATTCCTTCTGTGAGCAACTTACTCTGAGCCTTATGCAAGTATCTGATAGGAAAAACTACTGAGTTTTCAGTTTAATTTTTGAAAAATGATGCAATGTATGGCGACAAGTCCAAAATTTGCCCTATGCTATAACATAGGCCCAAAGAGACCAAAAAAATGTTTGTCTTGAAATTTGATTTCAATGCCCTAACTCGATGCACTGGCCTCAAGTACACCCAAATATATCATTTTTATGCCTAATTTTGAAGAATTTTGAATTTTGAAAATTTTTTTGTGTCTTCACTATTTTGGTCTCAAATTGAGAAAATCATTGAAAATTTTGAATTGAAAAATTCTTCAAAATTAGGCATAAAAATGATATATTTGGGTGTATTTGAGGCCAGTGCATCGATTTAGGGCATTGAAATCAAATTTCAAGACAAACATTTTTTTGGTCTCTTTGGGCCTATGTTTTAGCATAGGGCAAATTTTGGACTTGCCGCCATACATTGCATCATTTTTCAAAAATTAAACTGAAAACCTAGTAGTTTTTCCTATCAGATACTTGCATAAGGCTCAGAGTAAGTTGCTCACAGAAGGAATTTGGGAAATATGGAGATCCGGTAGAGCAGGAAGTTTTTTAGTGCCAAAATTTGACCCTAGCAAAACTGGCCTATGTTATAACATAGGCCAATTCTGGAAGCTGACGCAGAAAAGTAAAAATATTTCATTGGGCTCAACTTCGATTTGAAACCTTTTCATGCTTTCTAGACCAAAATTTCATGAGAAAAACGAAAATGATAGTTAAGATTGCGTAATTTCTACAAAAATTTTGAGAAATTGGCTATTTTTGACAAAATTCGCATAATCAAGTTTTTGCAAATCACTGAGATAATTATCGTTTTCTCTGCATATGTACATATTTGGGCCAAACAAAGAACACAGTGCTCTTTGTTAGTTTATAAGCTTTCGATTGATACCCATAATGCCTATACTTTAATTGAAAATACTGGCTAAATTGGCTTTAAGAGGCAGTTTGCAAGAGGATTGAGAGGCTTATAGAAGAGGTATTCCACTTACCAAAAATCGAAGGTTTGAGTTGGGAATCATGATCAGGCCATGGTTTTAGTCCATTAAGTTGTGATCTCAGCCCAACCAACCCTGACCCAAAATATGGCTTATTTGCTAAGAAATGGCTATTTTTCTAACCCCTACTTTTTTGACCTCTGGATGACCTAAAAATCGATTTTTGGCCAATTTCAACCAACATTTTTTGACCAACCTTAGATTTTTATATATCAATCGAACCGCAAAACTACAACAAATTTCATGGTGACAATGATTTGTTGCAAAAGAAAAATTTTTTCAATTGATTTTTCAAAAAACCGATTTTCCTATTTTGCAATTTTTGGCACAAAAAAACTGATTTCTAAAAATGATCAAAAAATTCAAGGCTGAGACCTAGCCTATCTTTTTATTCACATTCTTGCCCTCATTCTGGTATACAACACTTTACAAACGGCGATGTCACAGCCGGAAAATTTTTTGATTGAAAATTACCAGTCCGATTTTGGCCCTATGTTATAGCATAGGCAAAAAATGGCTGAAAAAATTTTGTTCTTAAAATTCGAATTTTTCGGCATGAAATGTTCCATTGGGACCCCGTTCACCCCGCTGTATAATTTGTTTCCCCAGAATTAGTCTCAATCTGCTCAAACTGAGATGCCCTTTTTCCTATGCTTTAACATAGGGACATGGGCTTTCTATGCTATAACATAGGAAAATGAGGATTTCAGTTTGAGCAGATTGAGACTAATTCTGGGGAAACAAATTATACAACGGGGTGAAGGGAGTCCCAATGGAACATTTCATGCCGAAAAATTCGAATTTTAAGAACAAAATTTTTTCAGCCATTTTTTGCCTATGCTATAACATAGGGCCAAAATCGGACTGGTAATTTTCAATCAAAAAATTTTCCGGCTGTGACATCGCCGTTTGTAAAGTGTTGTATACCAGAATGAGGGCAAGAATGTGAATAAAAAGATAGGCTAGGTCTCAGCCTTGAATTTTTTGATCATTTTTAGAAATCAGTTTTTTTGTGCCAAAAATTGCAAAATAGGAAAATCGGTTTTTTGAAAAATCAATTGAAAAAATTTTTCTTTTGCAACAAATCATTGTCACCATGAAATTTGTTGTAGTTTTGCGGTTCGATTGATATATAAAAATCTAAGGTTGGTCAAAAAATGTTGGTTGAAATTGGCCAAAAATCGATTTTTAGGTCATCCAGAGGTCAAAAAAGTAGGTGTTAGAAAAATGGCCATTTCTCAGCAAATAAGCCATATTTTGGGCCAGGGATGGTTGGGCTGAGATCACAACTAAATGGACAATAACCATGGCCTAATCATGATTCCCAACTCAAACCTTCGATTTTTGGTAAGTGGAATACCCCCTCTGAATCGTCTCACAAACTGCCTCTTAAAGTGATTTCAAGTACCAAAAACGCAAATTTTGCTAAAATTTCGACCTCCCTTCATGTTTGGAGCTGTAGCGAGCCCAATTCTGCATATTTTTCGCCCAAAATTGGTGGATTTACATAAAAATGTATGGAGAATCAGAATCTGTCATAAAAAAGGGGGGTAAAAAAAATTCATGTTCACCTCCCCTTGTGGGATTCGTGGTCCTATCAAAAAACGCCTCTTAAGCAATCCAAAATATAGCTCTGATTTAGATTTTGGATAAAATACCAGCCGTTATTTTAGACCAATTAGCTACTTCAGCTACTTTATTCCAACAAATTTTGGGGTTGAGGACGTTCCTAATCAGCAGCAAAAAGGAATCCATATTGGCAGGATGCGGCGAACAACTACGCCCGCGGGCACTACACCATCGGGAAGGAGCTGATCGACCAGACCATGGACCGCATTCGTCGTCTCTCGGACGCGTGCTCGGGCCTCCAGGGCTTCCTGATCTTCCACTCCTTCGGCGGCGGCACCGGCTCCGGCTTCACCTCCCTCCTCATGGAACGCCTCTCCGTCGACTACGGCAAGAAGTGCAAGCTGGAGTTCTCCATCTACCCCGCGCCCCAGGTCTCCACCGCCGTCGTCGAGCCCTACAACTCCATCCTCACCACCCACACAACCCTCGAGCACTCCGATTGCGCCTTCATGGTTCCTTCCCTCCTCTCTTTCCCACCTCCTTAACCCCAACTCTGGCCCCTTTGAGGTGGACAATGAGGCCATCTATGACATCTGTCGCCGCAATCTGGACATCTCCCGTCCCTCCTACACCAACCTCAACCGCCTCATCTCCCAGGTCGTCTCCTCCATCACCGCCTCCCTTCGCTTCGACGGTTCCACTTCTTCTTCCCTCACCCCATCTTCCACCAACTCTCCTCAACTCCACTTCAGGCGCCCTGAACGTGGACCTGACGGAGTTCCAGACAAACCTGGTGCCCTATCCTCGCATCCACTTCCCCCTCGCCACCTACGCTCCCATCATCAGCGCGGAGAAGGCCTACCACGAGCAGCTCTCCGTCCAGGTTCACCTAAACTGCTCTCATCTCTTCCAGTGCTTGAGTGGTAGGTGTTGAGGATATCACGGCGATGTGCTACGAGCCGGCGAACCAGATGGTGAAGTGCGACCCGCGGAACGGGAAGTACATGGCGGTGTGCCTGCTCTACCGCGGGGACGTAGTGCCGAAGGACGTGAACGCGGCCATCGCCACCATCAAGACCAAGCGCTCCATCCAGTTCGTGGACTGGTGCCCCACCGGCTTCAAGGTCGGCATCAACTACCAGCCTCCCACCGTCGTCCCCGGCGGCGACCTCGCCAAGGTACCCCGCGCCGTCTGCATGCTCTCCAACACCACCGCCATCGCTGAGGCATGGGCCCGTCTCGATCACAAGTACCCAGCCTCCCTCTCAAACCCCAATGCCCCTTTCGCATACACCAAATTGCCAGATTCGACCTCATGTACGCCAAGCGAGCCTTCGTCCACTGGTATCCCTCCTCTTCTACGCCTTCCCCGTCCCCATGAGAGAGAATGAAGGATGATTGGAGGTACGTGGGTGAGGGCATGGAGGAGGGTGAGTTCAGCGAGGCGCGTGAGGACCTGGCGGCGCTGGAGAAGGACTACGAGGAGGTCGGCCTCGACTCCGCCGACGCCGAGGAGGACCCTGAAGGCGCCGAGTACTAGATCCACCCCGCTCCCTTCCATCCCCCGTCTTCCCTTTCAGGCCCCTTTCATCTGACCTATCGCCTGTTGTCCCATTTCACATCTTCCTTTTCTCGTGTTCAAGGGCTGGCTTTTTGTTTGTCTTCGACTCATCGACAGGAGAGAGTTTAACGCCTGCTAGCTGTGAATTGTTTCATTTTCCGGTGTTTTCCGAGACAAAGGCCTGGTGCTGTCCGTGTGATAGGATTTTGCTAGTAGGTTCACTTTGTGTTCATCAGAAGGTTCGCGTTAGCTTCCATTTGTTTTCTGAGGTTTTTTCACTACCTTCGGGTAGTTTTTCCTCAGCTTCGAAAACTTCAGCCGCCCAGCGTTTCATCACACTTCACGGAAAAGCACTCGCAATCTACACCTACATTAAACATAAAATTATGAACAAGATAAATACGGCATCAGCTTTTTATTGCTTATAGTTGCAAAGTGATTTGTCAACAATATTCATCTGAAGGTAAATGCTTATACTTTTGTGATCATAACTCGTCTATGTCTTTTTCTTAACCTGGCGATATAAAAGAGATTTTTAGCGATTAGCGTCAAGTTCATTTCTATACCTTGACGTTGTGGTAAATATGGAAGTCGGACCGTTCAGCTCAGCCTAAGGGATGTGTAGAGCAAGCAGAGATTAAAAAAGCGTCGACAAAAAATCAACAGTCGAAATAGCACAATAAATTCTAGGATAGCACGCAGCAATACAAGCTATCGTACATTTTCCATGGCCAAAAATGAGTCGAGCTTTGACAGAATTTTGTCCTAAAATGTTATCCCTTTTTTCATTGAGCGAAAGGGTTTGAAAAGGTGACCTTGATTTCTGGCGGAGCAAAGGCGGCTTTCATGGCATGGCGAGTCAATGCGGCCATGTGAGCTTTGTCCAGTCTGAATGTCTTGGCCACGATCTCCAGCTCTTTCGACAGCGTTGTGAAAAAGACCCCCTGCAATCAAAACTCTTCCTTCTCCATGTGAAAGAGACTGGCAAAATGAAGTGAGTCCTTGTCGTCTGTAGAGACAGCAACAGGATGTTCTTCTTGGAACCAGGGCAGCAGATGACTGTCCTCGTAGAACGCCGAGGCGCTGATGTGATTGGAAGTCGGGCAAATTTCTGTCAACATTTCTCTGCTTCCCAAATTGGCGGCCCTTTGGCAATCGATTGAAATCCAAAGGAAACCCAGGGGAATCTGAAGCTGCTTGATGAAATTGACAGCGCTAGAGCAGCCACCTCGCTCTGGTCGTAGAAAAGTGCCGTGGCCGATACGATCCGGTGGCAGTTCGAGCAGGGCCTCTGTTTCTGCCTCCATTCCCGCAGCCTGGGAATGGGCGCAGAGTTTGAGGAGAGGGAGGAAGGTGGATTGCGAAAGAGGCCTCGGCCATATGCAAGGAGAGTTGGAGGCCGCTCTGTTTGGCCATCTGCAGTAGAGGGATGAATGGTCGGCCATCCAGCCGTGGGTCCCCACTCAGGTCCAGTCCGCACAACTCCTCGTGTGTCTCTCCCAGTCTCAGCGCCAGATCCACGTTCTCCGTTGCCTACCGACCACTCTTTTAGTGTCCTAAGGGTGAGGTGAATGGAAACTTCTTGGAGTCCGCGGCGTCGATCGATGGAAAGCAGGAGACGGACATTGATGCCTGGGAGGTCGGAGGCGGATTGGCGGATGGCCTCCAGCACGGCCAGCACGTAGTCCTCCTTGCTCATGCCCGCTTCCTTCCTACAGCCGCGACATAAGTCTGGAGTTGGGCTAGAGAGGGTGGTTGAGGGGGGAAACCGTGGCGTGGTTCGCAGCTCAAGGTAGACGACACCGTCGGCGAAGAACTCTGCGATGACGCCCTTCGTAGCCTTCATAACCGCTTCTCGGCTGTCGGTCAGCAGTTGGATGACCCGAAAGAGGTCGAAGACCCTCAATTGCAATTGGCGGCGACTAGAATAAATGAAGCAGGCGAAGAAGAGGCAAAACGTTTCCAGAGTCCGGTCCGCAGCATTGAGGCTGTGAATGAGTGCCCGAAGCTGGTCAGGCTTTTGGCCTTTCCAGTCGGCGTCTGGACGTCCTTTCTTTAGCTCCAGCAACGCCAACATTGTCTCCCGACTAAGGCTCCCATTCAGATGAGCATGTAGCTCCTCAAATTGTCTGCCTGATGACCAAAGGTTTACTTGGTTCAAAAGTATTCACAGCTTTTGGCATGTTGGCGACGAAAGATTCCATGGTTTTTCAAGAGTTGAATGGGTGGAGCCGATTTAGAATAGTAGTTGCGTGAGTGACTCTGTGAAGGAAGTCGTGTGTGCGCACTTTTTCTGCGCAACGATAAGAAAAAGTTTAGCTGGGGCGCATAGAGGATTGGTGAGCGCGAAGCATCCACACCATCCAACAGAATGTGCTCATTTTTAGCAGCATAAAAGGTCCATGGTTTTTTCTACTCTTAAATATAACCACAGAGCTGTTCATAAAAACTAACAAAGTTCTTATTCCTGTTCACCGAAACCAAACTAACAAAGTAATTCTTACTTTAAAGTTATTTAAAGTTTGCGTTAATCGTTTACCACGTGAAAATACAAAACAAAGCAATAGTTTCATATGTAATGGTTCACATTCAGAAAATTAGTTGATGCCATTATGCCTTGGCCTTGGCAGTATGCCTTGGCAAAGTATTTTCTGAGCCCAACTTCAGGTCCATCTTTCTGAGCTTTTATAAGGCGGCCAGGACTAGGCTAATGACAATGAGAGTCTTCATCGCCTTCCTCACATTGAAGGGTGGAAGAGAGGTGTTGAGAGGGAAAAGAATGAGAGAAAACAGCCATAGAGGGTCTGGCGCCTACCCCGTAAGAGCTGGGGCCTGCGCTTTTGAACCAAGCCCTTCCAGGGCAAGGCCCAGAACAAAAGTCCCTAGGCCAAGGTTGATAGGCGTCCAGCTGGGTCCTGCGGCCAGCAAACGATGAGCTCCCACCCTCAGTTCATTTTCAAGCCCAAATCGGTCGAAAGTTTGCTGAAAACACTGGACGCTGATTTGGCTCAGGTCAGTTCCTGATGCCAAGAATCTGGGCCCGAGTCTCCTGAGTAAGGGAAAAGAAGAGGGTGAAGGAGGGGAGAAGAAGAGGTAGGCTCAGGACCAGTCGTAAGAGCCTTATTCGATGGCCAGCCGCAGAGCGTTCATCTGGACCTTGCCCAAGCCGAATAGGAGCTCCCGACCGTAGAACGGCAGCACGGCGTCCCGAGTGCTCTCGTAGCTGGCATGCTCGGGGCCTCCGCGCCCATGCCCTTCGGCCTCCGGAGCTCCCTGCCCTGCCCTGCCTTTCGCGACAATTATTGCTAGTTGGGAAATAATCCTGGCATTTATGTCAAAAGTTCAGCCAAAAACGAAGAAAATGCTTGTCAATCATAAAAAATCTAGCTTTCTTTGAAGACAAATGGTCGTCGATAAATGTATTATAGAGTGAGCGACTAAGTAGTGACATCTTCATTTTTATTTTTATTTTACGTTGTCCGTATCCTACATCATGGAAAATCTAATAGTGAAGATTCATATGTCTTTGATTTTCGATTTTGTTTTTGGCATCATATAAAACGGCACAATAGAGACTGAGTAGAATTGGAACATGCCCGATTAGATTGCTAAAAACAAATGCTGTTTCGATATTGTGCAAAAAAACGACGGATTCTTCAAAGAGATAGAAGCAAACACGAAGCACGTAAAAAACCGCAAAATCACCAGCAACAATTTCACGCGATTGCCGCCGTGATTTCATTTATCTTTTTCCTTGATCTTCTCCAGCTCTGCCCTAGAATGAAATGGGTGCTGGCATGGCAATGAATGAGGTGCGAGGGCGCTGACTTGAGCTGGGCAGCGAATTCATCGTCTTGGAGCTCATCGTCCCAGTTGTCATCCCAAACCTTCTCTTCCTCCTCCGTATCCCCGCCTTCCGCCTTTCCCACCTGAAAGCCTTCGTCATTTTCCATTCCTCTTCATTGAAAGTTTTGGCTGACGCTTAAACCTTACATTACGCATGAATTTATCTCTCACGGTCCTAATTACAGCTTCAAAAGGAACAAAAAACTATGATATTAACGCTCTTTAGAACTGAAGCAAAAAAGCACAAGAACCTCCCATTCGTCCTGCGGAAACTCGTCAAACTCGTCGTCCTCCTCGAGGACTTGTGGGTTCAATTTTCCTTTCGACTCCACAATGGCACTCTCCTCCTTCAACGATTCACCTTGTCTGTAGAATAACAATTGAAGTTGCGGTCAAACACCTTTGTCGGCGCCCCTTCCAAGCTCATGCTTGCACTTACTTTTGAAGCTGCGAGAAAAAAGGATGTTCAACGTCCAACTTGCATTTGCGCATTTTCTGTTTTTAGCGCGCATTTGATTGAAATACAACGGTTATTGGGCGTAAAATTACAGTTTTGCTAAATCTGTTAAATGGCGAGCAGAGAAATAAAGGAGAAACAGGTGTAGGTATCAACTGGAGATGTGAATCAAATGGCATCAATGAAGTGGGCGTTGGCTGAGACTGAGCTGAGTCGGTTGACTGAGGCTTGGGCAGGCGGGTGGAGGAGTGGAGCCTTGGTACCAGTGACACAGGGCCACCTTCAGTGCCTCCGGATCCTCAAACCCTTCCCCACTCTTCCAACTGGAGGTGGATGAGGAGTTAGATGCCTGATAGGCCTGCAGGCTGGCCAGACTGGCGTTGTTGACAAGGAGCCAGGGCACAAACTGGTGCTGGTCCGGTCCCACGCTCTGCGTTCGCTTCATGGCTGCCTGGAACAGTGCCTGCCCCATCTTCCCGGATGAGCAGGTCCTGTCAACAGCGCCTCCTCTTTATCCTTCTTACAAGCAAAACTGTTGCTCACTTGATCTTCTCATTTATTTGTGGCGAGACGCGAAGACTTTGGAAGCAGGCGGCGACGGCTTGAGGGGCGGGCTTGGGGTAGGCGGACTCGATGCAGTTGACCCAGGCCAGGCTTTGGGCACTCTGCTTCAGGTAGTAAATGCCGCAGCTCAATAGAGGGGAGGATGAACATAGTGCGAGGAGGTGGTAAGAAGAATTGCCTGTGAATGATGTTCAGCTGGCACTCATCAGTGCCGTGTTGGCAGACGATGCTGCCATTGTCGAGGCGCTGAGCGTTTCCAAACGGCACCAACTCCACGTTCAGGGCAGAATCGAAGCCGCCGTCGCTCACCATCGGATAGAGAACTTTCTGTGACGTCCAATCCAGCTGTCTTTTAGCCGCAACGCAGGCAATGGAGAAGACAAAACGGTGATGAATTGACGACAGCCAGGACAGAGGCCTTCATAAAGGAGGGTGAGGGAAATCTTCTTGCCCGTACTCTCCTGCTTGTATGCGGAACAGGCTGCCTCCGCGTTGCATGCCTACCAGTCCTCACCAGTTGCCTAGCTTGAAGTTTTAGTGGTGCTGAACCTTGGCTAGCTGAGCATTGTCGCACCAGAAAGCTGGCGGCACTCCGCAGCCTTGCACAACAGCAAAGGACAGCGGAAGCAGAGCAAAAAGAAGGTTCATTGGCGGTCCTTTGACTTCTTTCACGTGAGTTTCGGGGACTGTGAAGTGGAGAGAGGTGGAGGGAAAGAAACTTGATAAAGGTCAGACGACAGAAGGACACAGCGTCTAGACAAACCTACGCTTTACTTTCTCACGCTTTTCCCATTCTCTGCAGCGAAACTTGACACCGAAGCACAAAATATAGCGACTTTTTGTGGAAAGTAAGTGCACTGATAAAATACTGAAACTGTGTTCGATCTCAAGCTATTTCTGGGAGTACCACAATGCATCACTTGAGACTTCTTTCAATTGCATTTTCCGATGACTTATTCGGTTTCATCTAATCATCTTTAGGTAATATACTATTCCATTTGTGCTTTTTATGCCACCCACTATGTGGGCTTCCTTCAAAAGAGACATCAGCTGGGCAAAGCCGATATGAGCAAAGCGATTGTGGGCGCAGAGTCATAGGAAAAGGTGTCTGATCCAGGGGCTGGCCGGCAGAGAATGGTGACGGCTGAGTGTTCTTCTGACCTACTCATTCCATTCTGCCCGGTGTGGAAGGGGTGTGCGGGAAAGGTGTGGAGGGTGGTTGGAGGGGTAGGGTAGTAGAAGGAGAGTGCAGCAGGGCTGGCGGCACGTAAATACCCGTCCAGATGCCTGTTGGCCGGGCGGCATTTGAGGCGCGGGGGAAGCGGGCTTCTAAAACAGTTGCTGCCTGCCCTCCTGCCTTCCCTCCCTTCCCTTCCGACCTCCCTCGAGGCCCATTCTTCTACCCACTACCCCTCGGGGAATCCTCTCCTCCTCCCCTCAGCCCCTCGACCCTACCCACAATCTCTCCTCGCCTCACGCTTCTGACACCCAGCAGCCCCATATTCACCCCTCCACACATGCATAGCATTTACTTTGCCCTCTATATTCTATTCCCTGCTTGCGTGCTATCAATAAATATTGGCCCACAAAGCAGTCTTGCAGCTGTGTCCTCAATCCAATCGCTTCCTGTGCCACTCTCCACAGCGCCGCCTAGCACAATTATGATACAGGTTTATTTCACTGGCAATGCTGAGTAGAATGAATGTTCTGGCTGGTGTATGTGTGGAAGAAGGGCGGGAAAGCGGTGTAGGTCTGGTGCCAGCCTCAAGATTGGGTAAAGCAGGGCGTAAATTCAATTTGGAAAGGAGATGGATGAGCGGATTTTACGAGGACGAGGCTAGCTGGGAAAGTAGAGGCCTGAAAGGATTTGCTCCGTAGCTCACTGGGGCCATAAAAAGGGAAGGAGGTGGATGCGTGGAGTGGGAATGTGATCCGTGCCGCGAGGAAGGATGGAAGAGTAAGGAGTGGAGTAGGGGCGGAAGGGGAGGTTGAGTGTTTGACAGACGCGGCACGAGTTGTCGGAATGGACGGAGGAGCGACGTTGGAAGCAGCGGCAGGGGACAGGGGGCGGTGCCCGCTCCGTCACCGACTACTCCGGCTATCGCAGCGATTATGCATCTGGCTATGACTCGGACTCTGCCTCCGGTACCTGTCATACAGCCACAGAGATGGAGTACAAGTGGGGCAAATTGAGGCGTGATGGTGAGTCGACCGGAGAGGCTGCATGCCATCAGCTCTGAGGAGATGCACACCCTGCTCTCCGACGTCCGCAAGAGCCAAGGTCAGCTTTCAGCTCCTGCCGTCCTCTATCGCTGGACAGATCGAAAGAATGTGAATAGAGCGAAAGACGGTGGAGGACACGCTGGCAGCGCTGGTGACGGATGTGAACGCCACCACGGAGGTCCTACGTCGCGGCTTGTCCAAGTCGCGTGAAGATGTAACATCATCCTTTCTTTCTTTAATGGGCATGATGTTCACATGAATTTCCTTCCAAGCACTGCACAGTGATTTGTCCGTAGAGGTGAAAGAGAAGGTAGAAGTGAACGAGGTAGTGGTTGTGAGGGCATGAGCCTGCATTTCAGATCTCCGTCTACTCGGATAGCTACCGGAAGTCAGTAGGTGAGTGTGCCTGTGTCTTCCCTGTCTCTTCTCTGCTCAGCCTCGCATGTCCTCCTAGTGTCCGAGAGCAAAAGCCAGCGTCCCATCAGCCGCGGCTCAGACTACGCCATGCCTCACAGCGACTACGAAGGGGATGACGCCGAGATACACAAACGAAAGGTTCTCCATCTTTTTCTTGCTCACTCAAGGGTTTGAATTCGAAAAAGATAACTGAGAAATGGATGTTATCGATTGATTGAAGGTACGAGGAGTGAAGGTGCTGCCGCCGCCACCTCGAAAGCGAACCCCATCCCCAAAGCCGATAGTGGAGTACACGCTGAAACTGAAGGAGAGCCAGAGCCAGGCCGCCTCTCCCGCCCAGCCTTTCCCCAGCAATCGCAAACGTTTCTTGGCTCCCCTCCTACGCAAAGAATGATGCTGAGTGGAGGGAGTGATTTGAGCTGGAACACTGGACGAGCGTGGCGCTAGCGTGGAAAAAGTCTGCCAAGAGTTCGGGATCCAGATGGAGGGGCGCGGGAGCAGAGCTGGCTCTCGTCGTCGCGGACGCTCGGAAACCCCCGGCTCTCGCCGCTTCATTCGAGTGGAGGTTCTAATTCTTCTGCAGCCTTCCAAACCTTGCAGTAAGGAGCCCCTCTGTCGCAGCGAACGCCAGCCCCAGAGGAGCGGCCGCACTGCGGTGGCTGCGATGAGCTGATCCAGGGCCCCTGCCTCACTGCGCTGGCGCCCAACTCTGAGCGGGCGCAGAAGTATCACCCCGCCTGCTTCGTCTGCCAGTACTGCCAGAAGAGCCTTGCCAAACTCCGCGGCACCTACAAAGTACCTGACCTTCATTTCATTCTTTGCACCACCGGTTTTTGGACCGCAGTCCAGCAAAAGTTTGGCAAAGGAGAAGGCTAATGAAATGGTTATTGAGGAGCACCAGCGAAAGCCGTACTGTCACGAGTGCTTCTATCGACTGTTTGCGGGCACAGGGGCACTCGTCTAATCAGCCCTTTCCCCGCTTTTGCTTTTGCAATACTCATACTGCCTATTACCCTTTTTTGCTGCACATAAATTCCCACGAGTTTCCCTGTGCTTGTGTGCCGTGCATATGCCTACATTTTGGAATTTTTTGTGTTTAGATGCGATACTTTGTAAACTAAAGGCCCAGATTGCTAGATATCATCCTAATCAACCGGTTATGAGCGAAGCAAATAAACGACACCGATCCCAGTGAGCAACCAATGATGGAAGTAGCTTTTGGAATATCCTAACTGGAATGGTAGGAGCAGAAAAGAACAGCCCGCAATCACCTTTGGAAGAAAGCGATCAAAAGCCAGAGTAAAACAGAAAGATAGAAAGGAGATCACCGTGAAACGACTAGGAGTAAAGGAATAACCCTGAAACCTGGAAAAACCCTAACAGTTGACCCAAAAGAACAGTGTAAGAAATTTGGTGTTTGATTTTTGGGCACTAACAATCCAACAAAATCATAGGGAATGTAAGTTCAGCGCAACTTTAGAGATTTTAGGGCACCGAAATGAAGTGCGAAACCATTAGAATATGAAATGATTTGGGGAAAGGTGGGCGTGGGATAAAATCATTTGGGAGCGAGTGCCTTGGTGTCGGTGAAGATGTCATCTTCAGACTCCGTGTCGGAGTCCAGGACGAGGTCTGGCTGCAGCTGTTTGGCTGACAGGACGTCGTAGCGTCTGATCCCATCGCTTCGCCTCCGTCCTCTTCAATCCTCTTCTCCCTTCCCTACCTTTCCAGCCTCAACCTAGATGGAAGCTGGAACCGCCAGAGGACTATGACAAGGTAGAGGAAGACGAGAGCGGTGATGGAGCCGAAGACGATGCTTCCACGCACCATCGTTCCACTGTCCAGCCCCTCCCATATTGATTGAGCACTTTTTGTCCCATTCGTTGCTGCCTGCAATCAATCTCCTTTCTCATTCATTGAAAGAGGCGCATCATCTTATGAGTGTAGACAGGTAAGCGCAATCAATGGCTGTACCTGAAATGGATTGAGTAAAGGCGATGGATAGTGTGACCTCGACCGGAGTGGTAATGGGAAGTGGTGGAGGAGGAGTGGTGTCAGCGTTGGCGGCGAAGGTCATGCCGATGGAGGTGGCGGCGGGTAGAAGAAGCTGGTTAGCAGCGGCCGGGCGCATGACTGCACATGCAACGGGGGCAGAATGAGGTCAGCGGGCGGAGGGCGAGCAGCCGTTAGGTACGCACATGAAGCTCCCTCCCCCACATCCCTCCCTCCCTCCCCTCCAGCACGGCTGGCAGTCCGCTACATTCTATCACGCTGCCTATCCTTCTACGCATGTGCGCGCACATCCTTCTACACCCACACACCGGTTTTTGTCCGGAACGCTGCGGGTGAGCAAGTCAAGGCTCAGGCCTCTGCCTTCCGCAGCCCACGCGGTCTTGGCGGAGCGTGGAAGAGATGGAGGCGGAGGTTGGGCGTTTGCGCCAACTGAGGAAGAAAGTTAAGTCTTCACAGGATGCTAAGGAATTTGTTCAGGTGATGAAATAGTTTAACTTAGGCAAAGAGAACAAAAGAATGAACGATGCTGTTGCAGAGCGATGATTGGCAGATTTGCATAGGGAGGGCGGGGGAAATAGTCAGCGACGGCCAATTAGGCCAACCCTTGAGCGAGGAACTTCTCCGGGAGGTTCAATAGCATTCGCAAAACCAGCAGTCGTAGATTTGAAGCATAATTTCAGTTATTATCGTTGATAGCCAACGCCATCCACTTCAGCCTTCTGGCTCAGCAGGATTTGAAAAAGCGCAAAGCATTCTTCGTGGTCATCGGTTAGAGCTACAGCGTAGCTGTTGTAGCCATAGATTGAAGAGCATGAATGATGCAGGGCAAATCCTGAGCTCCCACCAGGCCTGTGGAGCTGTGAAAGCGGCGGCGGCTCGACTTCTGGCCAACCTGGCCACTCGGAAGGAAGCTGCCGGTGCACTTCTACAGCATCGGAGCCTACTTCAGGCCATCGTGAGTCCAGCTCTTTCGCCCATCTTTCAGAAAGTGAAGGAGGGATTTTGAGGTGGAATCGTTATCAAGCGAGGGACAGGACAGGAACACGCGGCAGCAGCTGCTTCGATGCATTCGCCTGCTCGCCCTCTCCGGCCGCCCCTTCGTTGCTTGCCTTCTCACTCTGGACACTGCCCAGCAGCTAGGTTTCCATTGCTGCTATCCCTCCATCTACGCTCATTTATCATTCCTCCCTCCCACAGGCACCTACGTGGCTTCAGGCCAGGAGCGAGGGGACTTTGAAAACGGCGAGAGCAGCCTGGAGGAGGTCCTGAGTCCACTCTGGTTCCTGGCCCGAGAGCGCCCAGTTGAGGTCAGTCCCCACCCCACCTCTCAAAACCTCTCATCACAGAAAGAGTAGGATGTTGTCAGACGGGAGCTCAACTGGCGCTGACGGCATTTCCGCCCTGTCTTCTCCGCATGCGCTTCCAAACACATCCCAACCTGGCCCTGCTCAAGCTCATCTTTGACCACCTCCTCGTTCGGCCCTCTTCTCAGTCTCACGAACCGAGCAGTGGAGAAAGGAAGCGCGCTGTCAGGAGAACTCGAGCGAAATTCGAAATGCGGAGCTGGCGGCAGGGCTGCTAGACAGACTGATTCTCCTGGTGACGGAGAGAAGGGCAGAGGGGCGTGTTGGAGAGGAGGAGGCGGAGTCCAACGGCCTTTCCTTCCGCTACGCTGTCCAATGCCTTGCAAGCATGGCTCATGACGCCTGCTGTCGAGCACGGTTCACATTCTGCTTTTCTGGGGGGGGGGGAGGCGAAGGACGCCTGCCGCATGGAAGCATGAGCCTTTTCTTTTCGCATCGAGATGGGAGGGTAAGGCTGGTAGGAGGAGGAAGGTATGGGCGAGGAGGAGGAGGTAGGGATTGGCAGGAAGGAGGGGGAGAAAAGGTGGGAAGGAGGAGGATGGGAAGTAGGAGGAGGGCGGGAAGAAGGAGGGGAAGGAGGAGGACGGGAAGGAGGAGGAGGACGGGAAGGAGGAGGAGGACGGGAAGGAGGAGGAGGACGGGAAGGAGGAGGAGGACGCGAAGGAGGAGGAGGACGGGACGGAGGAGGAGGAGGAGAAGGAGGAGGAGGACGGGAAGGAGGAGGAGGACGGGAAGGAGGAGGAGGACGGGAAGGAGGACGGGAGGGAGGATGGGAAGGAGGACGGGAAGGAGGATGGGAAGGAGGACGGGAAGGAGGAGGAGGACGGGAAGGAGGAGGAGGACGGGAAGGAGGATGGGAAGGGGGAAGGAGGACGGGAAGGGGGAAGGAGGACGGGAAGGGGGAAGGAGGACGGGAAGGAGGAGGGAGGGAAGGACGGGAAGGAGGAGGGAGTGAAGGACGGGAAGGAGGAGGGGGGGAAGGATGGGAAGGAGGAGGGAGGGAAGGACGGGAAGGAGGGGGAGGGAAGGACGGGAAGGAGGAGGGTTGGTAGGATGGGAAGGAGGAGGGAGGGAAGGAGGAGGGAAGGAAGGACGGGAAGGAGGAGGGAGGGAAGGACGGGAAGGAGGAGGGAGGGAAGGACGGGAAGGAGGAGGGAGGGAAGGACGGGAAGGAGGAGGGAGGGAAGGACGGGAAGGAGGAGGGAGGGAAGGACGGGAAGGAGGAGGGAGGGAAGGACGGGAAGGAGGAGGGAGGGAAGGACGGGAAGGAGGGAGGGAAGGACGGGAAGGAGGAGGGAGGGAAGGACGGGAAGGAGGAGGGAGGGAAGGACGGGAAGGAGGAGGGAGGGAAGGACGGGAAGGAATAGGGAGGGAAGGGTGGGTTGGAATAGGGAGGGAGGAGATGGGTGGGCTGCATGGGTCCAACTAAGTTGGCGCTTTCTTTCATGCCATTGGCCTCTTTTGAAGAATCATTGTAATTTGACAGCATTGAAAATGATAAAACTCATAAAAATTAAGCACTGCAATGTGCGTGCACATGTGATACAGCAAATGTTTTCCCCAAGCCAGCAAGCTCTCCGCCTCGGATGCCATACGGTTCCGGCAGCAGGTGCTAACGCGGGCTGACTCAGGGCAAACATCCACCAACACCACATGCAGGGAATAAGCACTGAGGAATTGGCTCAGTGACTTGTGCTGAAGGGGAGGCTGAAGCTGGTGAGAACTTTGCCATGCCTGTCGATAGACTGAGCTAGGACAGGTCATAGGCAAAGCCCACGCCAACTCTTGCCAGGATGAGCGCAGTCTTCTTGGCAGTCTTCTTCTTCTCTGCACACCAACCAAGCACCACATGTTCCCCAGCGCCGGCCAATCTTAAAAGGCCCCGTCGCGCTGGGGCCAGGGTTGCTGGTGGCATTGATGATTCTTGAACTTCTTCTTCCCCGTTTCTGGCAGCTGATTAACTGAACCTCTTTTATAGGCAGTGCTGCACAACGGGGGGTTACGCACCCTGAAATCATCCCATTGCACACAAGATCCTTATCTTGATTGTGTAGTTGTTCCACTTAGCTCAGTAGGGGGTCCACGACGAAATGCTTTGGCATGTTTACTGGATATGAATGGACATCAATGCTTGATTTAGTTTGTTTTTGAAATTTCTCCACCAAGCTTCAACAAATAAAGATTGACATGCAATAATGATAATGATACGTGTTTGAATTTTGATCTAAAATGAAACTAGTGAAACTTAAACAAAGAAAGCAATTCTCGTCATCTAAAATATTCATTTTTCGAAATATTTATTATTTTTTATTTATGATTAAAGCCTAATATCCTATAAAATATGAATAAACTAATATCCTATTGTTTTAAAATATGAATAAACATAATTCATTTTTTCTGTTGGCCTTGGGTTTGTATTTAGATGAGGCCGCTCATCTCTTTGTGACAGCCAAGGATACCTTGTTTATAAAATTGTTCATAGTCATTTGAGGCTCAAAAGTTTGAGTGAGTTTAAGTTATTTGAGTGCTCAAATTTCTGCAGGATCAAAGACTCCGGAGCAATCAGTCTGTTCGTGGAGGCTTTTGCGACGACGGAGTTCGGAACGCCGGAGCACAGCCACTTCGCCTCCTACTTCTCACGCTTCATTCACGACACACACAGCCTGGAGTACTTCCTCTGGTGCGAAGCCTTCCTTGGCACCATCGCCAGAGATCTTGTTCACCCCTACTCACCCTCTTCCTCGATATCGGCCATTTATTTCAATCGCAGAACGAGTACACCAAGAGCCATCTTCGAGTCTGCTGCGATGAGCCGGCAGAAAGCAGCGAATTCCGTCCCGACAGTCCAACCTACCAACAGCTTCAGGTTCCTCAACACCATTTCAGCTGCATTGCATAACGGCAGAGAATTGACAGAAAGTGGCTAAGCTGGACATGGCGGGAGCAAGCAGTCCTCCGAATCCAGGCAGCTTCTACCAGCCCAGTCCTCCCTATCAGCCTTTCTCAGGAGGAGCCAGCCCTCCGCATTCCCCTCGCGGCCGCAACTGCTGGAGCCCTGCCGCCACCAGCAGTTTCACCTCTCGCTCCCCCTCCCCACCCAGGTCTACTCTCATATTTGAGCTAATTGCTTTCATCTGTCGAGTGAGGTTGAAGGAGTGAAGCGTTTTCGGAGGATGAGGAAGGGAGTCGTGTAGTGGCCAGGGCTCGAAAGCGCCCAGCCCCGGCCCTCAGTCCACTGAAGGACGAGCCGAAACTCAGCGACGAGGACGCCACTATGGACACTCTCATGAGGCTCATTGCATGGTCTCATCAATTATGTCCTTCAATTCGCATATATAGGAAAGGTTTGGGTGGACAGGTTCAGTCACACGGAGAGTCTGTACATGCGCATGGCTTCGGAGCCTTTCGTCAGCGCTCTCATCCACTACATCGGCTCCTGCTCCACTCCTAATGTCAAAGGTTTGGGTGGACAGGTTCAGTCACAGGGAGAGTCTGTACATGCGCATGGCTTCGGAGCCTTTCGTCAGTGCTCACATCAACTACAGGGTGTCTCGTGCAGTTCTTGTCACGTCTTTAAGCGTCTCTCATTTCCGATGAGAGAACTCTCTGGGGATCTCAATTTACAGGAAGGTAACCCCAAACCTGGTCAACGTTTGTGGAAAAAATTAAGTGGAAATATGGTTTTATGAGGAATAAATTAAAATTTATGTAAATTCACTTCCAAAAATTGGCTGTCATTTTTTTATTGCTTGAATGGTGGTTCATAATCTTTGTGCAGATTTTTGCAATGCAAATTTTGTGCTGCTAATATATTTGTGACCATAGAGTCACACCAAAAACAAAAGAAAAAAGATGCAACCAATTTTGAAATTTACCCAAGGAGCAATTGTGCGTCTTCATCAGTCTGGCCAGACGAATGCTCAAATTAGGCATGCGCTCTCTCATCGCTCTTTGCTGCAGCAAGCAGTGGATTACGTGATCAAAAGCCGAGAGAATGCTCCATCTGGGGCCTCCTTCAGCTCCAAATCCCACGGCAATACTCAAGGCAACTGGGTTCGCACCCCCGCCCTGAAAAAGGCCATCCTCGCCAAGATCGTAAGAAACCCCTGAGCATCCATTCGAGCACTGACCAAAGCTCATGGAGTTGGTGTGGAGACAATGCAGTGGCTGGTGCGAGATGATCTGGGTTTCAAGAGCTATCGATGCCAGAATTTCCACTTCCTTTGCGACGACCAGAAGCACAAGCAATACCAGTATATGCCCCATCTCATCAACCGTTTCAGAAGAGTCGGCCTTGGTAGGTGTCTTCTCTGATGAGAAAATCTTCAGTCTTCAAGTACTCCACAATGCCCAGACGTCCAGGGTTCTTGCCAGAACCAAGAATAGTCATATCAGCCACCAACACCTCAAGATTCTTCGGCATCCAAAGCCTGCCGAAGTCCGCATTTAGTCCTTCCTCATTTTATCCTTCCTTTCTCATTGACCGCGAGATCTGATCGTGCCCCAGACCACGGAGGTGGATATAATGGAGGGAAAACTCCCCTATACCCACACGTTATAAGGCTAAAGGCAAAACTCAAGCATACTTCAGTGTAGAAGTATTGCTATCAAACCTTCAATATGAAACAGCAGATAACTGAGTAGACCGCTACCCTGTTTCATTGTGAGCAATTAATTGACTTCTGACCCCACGGTCACATATGTTAAAGAAACCTCAGATACATGGGTAGACATCAATGCAACTGAAATCGTAATATTTAATGCCAGGCCACATTTTGAACTATAGCTATTCACAGGGCTCTTTATTTTCAAAACGGACTTGACAGCTGTATAACTCTATTCCTTTGCATTTTTTTAAGCCCAAGAACGTCTTCCTATGTGCTGCCTACACCCCATAGCAGCCGTTAACAAAAGGTCACTTTCGACCCCCTGTGTTATAACTTTTTGAGTTTTGCCTAGCAGCCCCCCTCCCGATAATAACGAGTTTTCCCTCCATTATATTACACCTCCATGCCCAGACCATCACCTCAATCGCTTTTTTGAATTTTTTTGAAACGAGAAGTGACTAAATGGAACTGAGTCAGGCTTCTGATGCCAAAGAATCTTGAAGTGTTGGTGGCTGATTTGACTCTTCTTGGTTCTGGCCAGATCCTTAGCAGTGCAACTTTTGTGTTGCAAAAATCTGTGCATACTTATTGAACCACAATTCAAGCAATAAAAAATGACAGCCATTTTTTGGAAGTGAATTTACATAAATTTTAATTTCTCCCTCATTAAAGCATATTTCCGCTTAATTTTTTCCACAAACGTTGGCCAGGGTTGGGGTTACCCTCCTTTAAATTGAGAGCCCCAGAGAGTTCTCTCATCGGAAATGAGAGACTCTTAAAGATGTGACAAGAACTGCACGAGACACCCTGTACATCGGCTCCTGCTCCACTCCTAATGTCAAAGGTTTGGGTGGACAGGTTCAGTCACACGGAGAGTCTGTACATGCGCATGGCTTCGGAGCCTTTCGTCAGCGCTCTCATCCACTACATCGGCTCCTGCTCCACTCCTAATGTCAAAGGTTTGGGTTTGGCGCTTTCTTTCATGCCATTGGCCTCTTTTGAAGAATCATTGTAATTTGACAGCATTGAAAATGATAAAACTCATAAAAATTAAGCACTGCAATGTGCGTGCACATGTGATACAGCAAATGTTTTCCCCAAGCCAGCAAGCTCTCCGCCTCGGATGCCATACGGTTCCGGCAGCAGGTGCTAACGCGGGCTGACTCAGGGCAAACATCCACCAACACCACATGCAGGGAATAAGCACTGAGGAATTGGCTCAGTGACTTGTGCTGAAGGGGAGGCTGAAGCTGGTGAGAACTTTGCCATGCCTGTCGATAGACTGAGCTAGGACAGGTCATAGGCAAAGCCCACGCCAACTCTTGCCAGGATGAGCGCAGTCTTCTTGGCAGTCTTCTTCTTCTCTGCACACCAACCAAGCACCACATGTTCCCCAGCGCCGGCCAATCTTAAAAGGCCCCGTCGCGCTGGGGCCAGGGTTGCTGGTGGCATTGATGATTCTTGAACTTCTTCTTCCCCGTTTCTGGCAGCTGATTAACTGAACCTCTTTTATAGGCAGTGCTGCACAACGGGGGGTTACGCACCCTGAAATCATCCCATTGCACACAAGATCCTTATCTTGATTGTGTAGTTGTTCCACTTAGCTCAGTAGGGGGTCCACGACGAAATGCTTTGGCATGTTTACTGGATATGAATGGACATCAATGCTTGATTTAGTTTGTTTTTGAAATTTCTCCACCAAGCTTCAACAAATAAAGATTGACATGCAATAATGATAATGATACGTGTTTGAATTTTGATCTAAAATGAAACTAGTGAAACTTAAACAAAGAAAGCAATTCTCGTCATCTAAAATATTCATTTTTCGAAATATTTATTATTTTTTATTTATGATTAAAGCCTAATATCCTATAAAATATGAATAAACTAATATCCTATTGTTTTAAAATATGAATAAACATAATTCATTTTTTCTGTTGGCCTTGGGTTTGTATTTAGATGAGGCCGCTCATCTCTTTGTGACAGCCAAGGATACCTTGTTTATAAAATTGTTCATAGTCATTTGAGGCTCAAAAGTTTGAGTGAGTTTAAGTTATTTGAGTGCTCAAATTTCTGCAGGATCAAAGACTCCGGAGCAATCAGTCTGTTCGTGGAGGCTTTTGCGACGACGGAGTTCGGAACGCCGGAGCACAGCCACTTCGCCTCCTACTTCTCACGCTTCATTCACGACACACACAGCCTGGAGTACTTCCTCTGGTGCGAAGCCTTCCTTGGCACCATCGCCAGAGATCTTGTTCACCCCTACTCACCCTCTTCCTCGATATCGGCCATTTATTTCAATCGCAGAACGAGTACACCAAGAGCCATCTTCGAGTCTGCTGCGATGAGCCGGCAGAAAGCAGCGAATTCCGTCCCGACAGTCCAACCTACCAACAGCTTCAGGTTCCTCAACACCATTTCAGCTGCATTGCATAACGGCAGAGAATTGACAGAAAGTGGCTAAGCTGGACATGGCGGGAGCAAGCAGTCCTCCGAATCCAGGCAGCTTCTACCAGCCCAGTCCTCCCTATCAGCCTTTCTCAGGAGGAGCCAGCCCTCCGCATTCCCCTCGCGGCCGCAACTGCTGGAGCCCTGCCGCCACCAGCAGTTTCACCTCTCGCTCCCCCTCCCCACCCAGGTCTACTCTCATATTTGAGCTAATTGCTTTCATCTGTCGAGTGAGGTTGAAGGAGTGAAGCGTTTTCGGAGGATGAGGAAGGGAGTCGTGTAGTGGCCAGGGCTCGAAAGCGCCCAGCCCCGGCCCTCAGTCCACTGAAGGACGAGCCGAAACTCAGCGACGAGGACGCCACTATGGACACTCTCATGAGGCTCATTGCATGGTCTCATCAATTATGTCCTTCAATTCGCATATATAGGAAAGGTTTGGGTGGACAGGTTCAGTCACACGGAGAGTCTGTACATGCGCATGGCTTCGGAGCCTTTCGTCAGCGCTCTCATCCACTACATCGGCTCCTGCTCCACTCCTAATGTCAAAGGTTTGGGTGGACAGGTTCAGTCACAGGGAGAGTCTGTACATGCGCATGGCTTCGGAGCCTTTCGTCAGTGCTCACATCAACTACAGGGTGTCTCGTGCAGTTCTTGTCACGTCTTTAAGCGTCTCTCATTTCCGATGAGAGAACTCTCTGGGGATCTCAATTTACAGGAAGGTAACCCCAAACCTGGTCAACGTTTGTGGAAAAAATTAAGTGGAAATATGGTTTTATGAGGAATAAATTAAAATTTATGTAAATTCACTTCCAAAAATTGGCTGTCATTTTTTTATTGCTTGAATGGTGGTTCATAATCTTTGTGCAGATTTTTGCAATGCAAATTTTGTGCTGCTAATATATTTGTGACCATAGAGTCACACCAAAAACAAAAGAAAAAAGATGCAACCAATTTTGAAATTTACCCAAGGAGCAATTGTGCGTCTTCATCAGTCTGGCCAGACGAATGCTCAAATTAGGCATGCGCTCTCTCATCGCTCTTTGCTGCAGCAAGCAGTGGATTACGTGATCAAAAGCCGAGAGAATGCTCCATCTGGGGCCTCCTTCAGCTCCAAATCCCACGGCAATACTCAAGGCAACTGGGTTCGCACCCCCGCCCTGAAAAAGGCCATCCTCGCCAAGATCGTAAGAAACCCCTGAGCATCCATTCGAGCACTGACCAAAGCTCATGGAGTTGGTGTGGAGACAATGCAGTGGCTGGTGCGAGATGATCTGGGTTTCAAGAGCTATCGATGCCAGAATTTCCACTTCCTTTGCGACGACCAGAAGCACAAGCAATACCAGTATATGCCCCATCTCATCAACCGTTTCAGAAGAGTCGGCCTTGGTAGGTGTCTTCTCTGATGAGAAAATCTTCAGTCTTCAAGTACTCCACAATGCCCAGACGTCCAGGGTTCTTGCCAGAACCAAGAATAGTCATATCAGCCACCAACACCTCAAGATTCTTCGGCATCCAAAGCCTGCCGAAGTCCGCATTTAGTCCTTCCTCATTTTATCCTTCCTTTCTCATTGACCGCGAGATCTGATCGTGCCCCAGACCACGGAGGTGGATATAATGGAGGGAAAACTCCCCTATACCCACACGTTATAAGGCTAAAGGCAAAACTCAAGCATACTTCAGTGTAGAAGTATTGCTATCAAACCTTCAATATGAAACAGCAGATAACTGAGTAGACCGCTACCCTGTTTCATTGTGAGCAATTAATTGACTTCTGACCCCACGGTCACATATGTTAAAGAAACCTCAGATACATGGGTAGACATCAATGCAACTGAAATCGTAATATTTAATGCCAGGCCACATTTTGAACTATAGCTATTCACAGGGCTCTTTATTTTCAAAACGGACTTGACAGCTGTATAACTCTATTCCTTTGCATTTTTTTAAGCCCAAGAACGTCTTCCTATGTGCTGCCTACACCCCATAGCAGCCGTTAACAAAAGGTCACTTTCGACCCCCTGTGTTATAACTTTTTGAGTTTTGCCTAGCAGCCCCCCTCCCGATAATAACGAGTTTTCCCTCCATTATATTACACCTCCATGCCCAGACCATCACCTCAATCGCTTTTTTGAATTTTTTTGAAACGAGAAGTGACTAAATGGAACTGAGTCAGGCTTCTGATGCCAAAGAATCTTGAAGTGTTGGTGGCTGATTTGACTCTTCTTGGTTCTGGCCAGATCCTTAGCAGTGCAACTTTTGTGTTGCAAAAATCTGTGCATACTTATTGAACCACAATTCAAGCAATAAAAAATGACAGCCATTTTTTGGAAGTGAATTTACATAAATTTTAATTTCTCCCTCATTAAAGCATATTTCCGCTTAATTTTTTCCACAAACGTTGGCCAGGGTTGGGGTTACCCTCCTTTAAATTGAGAGCCCCAGAGAGTTCTCTCATCGGAAATGAGAGACTCTTAAAGATGTGACAAGAACTGCACGAGACACCCTGTACATCGGCTCCTGCTCCACTCCTAATGTCAAAGGTTTGGGTGGACAGGTTCAGTCACACGGAGAGTCTGTACATGCGCATGGCTTCGGAGCCTTTCGTCAGCGCTCTCATCCACTACATCGGCTCCTGCTCCACTCCTAATGTCAAAGGTTTGGGTGGACAGGTTCAGTCACACGGAGAGTCTGTACATGCGCATGGCTTCGGAGCCTTTCGTCAGCGCTCTCATCCACTACATCGGCTCCTGCTCCACTCCTAATGTCAAAGGTTTGGGTGGACAGGTTCAGTCACAGGGAGAGTCTGTACATGCGCATGGCTTCGGAGCCTTTCGTCAGCGCTCTCATCCACTACATCGGCTCCTGCTCCACTCCTAATGTCAAAGGTTTGGGTGGACAGGTTCAGTCACACGGAGAGTCTGTACATGCGCATGGCTTCGGAGCCTTTCGTCAGCGCTCTCATCCACTACATCGGCTCCTGCTCCACTCCTAATGTCAAAGGTTTGGGTGGACAGGTTCAGTCACACGGAGAGTCTGTACATGCGCATGGCTTCGGAGCCTTTCGTCAGCGCTCTCATCCACTACATCGGCTCCTGCTCCACTCCTAATGTCAAAGGTTTGGGTGGACAGGTTCAGTCACACGGAGAGTCTGTACATGCGCATGGCTTCGGAGCCTTTCGTCAGCGCTCTCATCCACTACATCGGCTCCTGCTCCACTCCTAATGTCAAAGGTTTGGGTGGACAGGTTAAGTCACACGGAGAGTCTGTACATGCGCATGGCTTCGGAGCCTTTCGTCAGCGCTCTCATCCACTACATCGGCTCCTGCTCCACTCCTAATGTCAAAGGTTTGGGTGGACAGGTTCAGTCACAGGGAGAGTCTGTACATGCGCATGGCTTCGGAGCCTTTCGTCAGCGCTCTCATCCACTACATCGGCTCCTGCTCCACTCCTAATGTCAAAGGTTTGGGTGGACAGGTTCAGTCACAGGGAGAGTCTGTACATGCGCATGGCTTCGGAGCCTTTCGTCAGCGCTCTCATCCACTACATCGGCTCCTGCTCCACTCCTAATGTCAAAGGTTTGGGTGGACAGGTTAAGTCACACGGAGAGTCTGTACATGCGCATGGCTTCGGAGCCTTTCGTCAGCGCTCTCATCCACTACATCGGCTCCTGCTCCACTCCTAATGTCAAAGGTTTGGGTGGACAGGTTCAGTCACACGGAGAGTCTGTACATGCGCATGGCTTCGGAGCCTTTCGTCAGCGCTCTCATCCACTACATCGGCTCCTGCTCCACTCCTAATGTCAAAGGTTTGGGTGGACAGGTTCAGTCACACGGAGAGTCTGTACATGCGCATGGCTTCGGAGCCTTTCGTCAGCGCTCTCATCCACTACATCGGCTCCTGCTTCACTCCTAATGTCAAAGGTTTGGGTGGACAGGTTCAGTCACACGGAGAGTCTGTACATGCGCATGGCTTCGGAGCCTTTCGTCAGCGCTCTCATCCACTACATCGGCTCCTGCTCCACTCCTAATGTCAAAGGTTTGGGTGGACAGGTTCAGTCACACGGAGAGTCTGTACATGCGCATGGCTTCGGAGCCTTTCGTCAGCGCTCTCATCCACTACATCGGCTCCTGCTCCACTCCTAATGTTAAAGGTTTGGGTGGACAGGTTCAGTCACACGGAGAGTCTGTACATGCGCATGGCTTCGGAGCCTTTCGTCAGCGCTCTCATCCACTACATCGGCTCCTGCTCCACTCCTAATGTCAAAGGTTTGGGTGGACAGGTTCAGTCACAGGGAGAGTCTGTACATGCGCATGGCTTCGGAGCCTTTCGTCAGCGCTCTCATCCACTACATCGGCTCCTGCTCCACTCCTAATGTCAAAGGTTTGGGTGGACAGGTTCAGTCACACGGAGAGTCTGTACATGCGCATGGCTTCGGAGCCTTTCGTCAGCGCTCTCATCCACTACATCGGCTCCTGCTCCACTCCTAATGTCAAAGGTTTGGGTGGGCAGGTTCAGTCACACGGAGAGTCTGTACATGCGCATGGCTTCGGAGCCTTTCGTCAGCGCTCTCATCCACTACATCGGCTCCTGCTTCACTCCTAATGTCAAAGGTTTGGGTGGACAGGTTCAGTCACACGGAGAGTCTGTACATGCGCATGGCTTCGGAGCCTTTCGTCAGCGCTCTCATCCACTACATCGGCTCCTGCTCCACTCCTAATGTCAAAGGTTTGGGTGGACAGGTTCAGTCACAGGGAGAGTCTGTACATGCGCATGGCTTCGGAGCCTTTCGTCAGCGCTCTCATCCACTACATCGGCTCCTGCTCCACTCCTAATGTCAAAGGTTTGGGTGGACAGGTTAAGTCACACGGAGAGTCTGTACATGCGCATGGCTTCGGAGCCTTTCGTCAGCGCTCTCATCCACTACATCGGCTCCTGCTCCACTCCTAATGTCAAAGGTTTGGGTGGACAGGTTCAGTCACACGGAGAGTCTGTACATGCGCATGGCTTCGGAGCCTTTCGTCAGCGCTCTCATCCACTACATCGGCTCCTGCTCCACTCCTAATGTCAAAGGTTTGGGTGGACAGGTTAAGTCACACGGAGAGTCTGTACATGCGCATGGCTTCGGAGCCTTTCGTCAGCGCTCTCATCCACTACATCGGCTCCTGCTCCACTCCTAATGTCAAAGGTTTGGGTGGACAGGTTCAGTCACAGGGAGAGTCTGTACATGCGCATGGCTTCGGAGCCTTTCGTCAGCGCTCTCATCCACTACATCGGCTCCTGCTCCACTCCTAATGTCAAAGGTTTGGGTGGACAGGTTAAGTCACACGGAGAGTCTGTACATGCGCATGGCTTCGGAGCCTTTCGTCAGCGCTCTCATCCACTACATCGGCTCCTGCTCCACTCCTAATGTCAAAGGTTTGGGTGGACAGGTTCAGTCACACGGAGAGTCTGTACATGCGCATGGCTTCGGAGCCTTTCGTCAGCGCTCTCATCCACTACATCGGCTCCTGCTCCACTCCTAATGTCAAAGGTTTGGGTGGACAGGTTCAGTCACACGGAGAGTCTGTACATGCGCATGGCTTCGGAGCCTTTCGTCAGCGCTCTCATCCACTACATCGGCTCCTGCTTCACTCCTAATGTCAAAGGTTTGGGTGGACAGGTTCAGTCACAGGGAGAGTCTGTACATGCGCATGGCTTCGGAGCCTTTCGTCAGCGCTCTCATCCACTACATCGGCTCCTGCTCCACTCCTAATGTCAAAGGTTTGGGTGGACAGGTTCAGTCACACGGAGAGTCTGTACATGCGCATGGCTTCGGAGCCTTTCGTCAGCGCTCTCATCCACTACATCGGCTCCTGCTCCACTCCTAATGTCAAGGGATGGGGGGAACAGGTTCAGTCACATGGAGAGTCTGTACATGCGCATGGCTTCGGAGCCTTTCGTCAGCGCTCTCATCCACTACATCGGCTCCCTGCTCCACTCCTAATGTCAAAGGTTTGGGTGGACAGGTTAAGTCACACGAGAGTCTGTACATGCGCATGGCTTCGGAGCCTTTCGTCAGCGCTCTCATCCACTACATCGGCTCCTGCTCCACTCCTAATGTCAAAGGTTTGGGTGGACAGGTTCAGTCACAGGGAGAGTCTGTACATGCGCATGGCTTCGGAGCCTTTCGTCAGCGCTCTCATCCACTACATCGGCTCCTGCTCCACTCCTAATGTCAAAGGTTTGGGTGGACAGGTTCAGTCACAGGGAGAGTCTGTACATGCGCATGGCTTCGGAGCCTTTCGTCAGCGCTCTCATCCACTACATCGGCTCCTGCTCCACTCCGATTGTCAAAGGTTTGGGTGGACAGGTTAAGTCACACGGAGAGTCTGTACATGCGCATGGCTTCGGAGCCTTTCGTCAGCGCTCTCATCCACTACATCGGCTCCTGCTCCACTCCTAATGTCAAAGGTTTGGGTGGACAGGTTCAGTCACACGGAGAGTCTGTACATGCGCATGGCTTCGGAGCCTTTCGTCAGCGCTCTCATCCACTACATCGGCTCCTGCTCCACTCCTAATGTCAAAGGTTTGGGTGGACAGGTTCAGTCACACGGAGAGTCTGTACATGCGCATGGCTTCGGAGCCTTTCGTCAGCGCTCTCATCCACTACATCGGCTCCTGCTTCACTCCTAATGTCAAAGGTTTGGGTGGACAGGTTCAGTCACACGGAGAGTCTGTACATGCGCATGGCTTCGGAGCCTTTCGTCAGCGCTCTCATCCACTACATCGGCTCCTGCTCCACTCCTAATGTCAAAGGTTTGGGTGGACAGGTTCAGTCACACGGAGAGTCTGTACATGCGCATGGCTTCGGAGCCTTTCGTCAGCGCTCTCATCCACTACATCGGCTCCTGCTCCACTCCTAATGTGAGAGGTTTGGGTGGACAGGTTCAGTCACACGGAGAGTCTGTACATGCGCATGGCTTCGGAGCCTTTCGTCAGCGCTCTCATCCACTACATCGGCTCCTGCTCCACTCCTAATGTCAAAGGTTTGGGTGGACAGGTTCAGTCACAGGGAGAGTCTGTACATGCGCATGGCTTCGGAGCCTTTCGTCAGCGCTCTCATCCACTACATCGGCTCCTGCTCCACTCCTAATGTCAAAGGTTTGGGTGGACAGGTTCAGTCACACGGAGAGTCTGTACATGCGCATGGCTTCGGAGCCTTTCGTCAGCGCTCTCATCCACTACATCGGCTCCTGCTCCACTCCTAATGTCAAAGGTTTGGGTGGACAGGTTCAGTCACAGGGAGAGTCTGTACATGCGCATGGCTTCGGAGCCTTTCGTCAGCGCTCTCATCCACTACATCGGCTCCTGCTTCACTCCTAAAGTCAAAGGTTTGGGTGGACAGGTTCAGTCACACGGAGAGTCTGTACATGCGCAT
>JASANA010005155.1:0-111018 GCA_030248095.1 Ptycholaimellus sp. GST1_10
AATGTCCAGCCTCTCTCTGGCCTCCCTCTGTCCCTGCTCACCCTCCTATATCTTCTCACAACATGCCCCCCACTCAGCTCAATCCAAACACACCTTCCTTCGTCCCTCTTTACAATTGGGCCCCAGTAGTTACCTCCTCCAGCATCAGCCCCAATGCCTTGCCCATGAGCCAGCCTTTCCAACAGAGCTCCTCAAGTTTGTACCCTCCTCTGCTCGTCCCGTCTTTGGGAATTATGGGATGATCATTTGGGCCCTGCTGGCGCTCATGACCTTCCTCCCTCTTCTCCTGCTACTTGCTTTTCTTCCCTTCCTCACCTATCTCACCATCCATCGCACCCGCCAGCGTCACAGGCGCTAGCATCGCTCCATCATCCAGTCCCTCCTCCCTTTTCTACATACACCACCCCCAGTCCCCTATCAGCCGCCCCTTGCCTCACTCCCCCACTCATCCACCTACTTCTCTTCATTTCGGCTCACTTCCCACCTCACAGCATCCCCCCCACGATGATGACTGAAATCGGCTCCGGGAACTTTGGGTGGGCTGACGAAGTCGGTGAGCTGCCTGCGGATGGTGGCATCTTTTTCTACCTAGAAGGCGCTTCTCCTCACGCTGCTTGGGAGGCAGGCAAGGTATAGGAGGCAGTGTGATTCCGGCCTGCTTAATGAAGTAGGCATGAATGCAGGTGCGGGAGGCACTTCGCTGCGTGGCCATCGCAGCCAATGCGAAGTTGGACAGCGCCAAGCTGCTGCTTCAGCGAGAGCGCATCTTGCTCCATCACAAGAGCATCAGGAACCTTGAGCTTGAAGGCCTTGCGGATCACTATAGAAAGGTTACCCTTTGCCTTCTTTTTTGCTCATTTAATGCCTCTCTTAAAGCCCTAATCACGTTTTCCAGTCGTCCGAGACCAGTGGAATGATCTACAAGGAAATGGGCTCCATGCTGCAGGACGAGGCTCTCTCTGATGCTCAGAAGGTTCGATTTTTCATTTGGAGGGATAAACTAAAGTGGCAGGACTTGAAAAGGGAAATAAATTGAGATGCTTGGGGTATTTGCAGGTGAGTCAGGTACAAGGCATGCTGAAGGCGCTGGCTGCAACTTCCACTCCACTGCCGCCCCCCGCAGTCCAGACCATCCCTCCCGTGGTTCCCCCTCAACCCCCTGCCTCTCTTATTCCTCCAGCCTCGAAACAGCCTCTCTTTCCCAACTATACTCAAAGTTATTAGCGCACCGGCTATTTCAATTAGATGATATTTCTCCTGCTGATTTCTTTACACTAATTTCTGCAATCACTCCCAATATTTTGTGATTTGACGCATGTTTAGAGAGAAAAGACAAAGAAAGGGAGAAAGAAAATAGAGGCAAATATCGTCATTGTTGCTGCTTCCTGTTTCAAGCTAGGTGTCGGTTATGGTAGAATGGGAGGGAAGGAGGGGGGAGGAGGAAGGGAGGTAGGAGGAGAATGAGCCAGTGACTGAGGGAGCGCTATCAGTGGACTAGAGTCTCCCTACCCTGAAAACATCCCACCCCTTCTCTCTCTTCCCATGCTTTGCTTTCTTTCTCAATCATGTCCCTTCTCCTTGAGTACTTCAGCCTGCCCTTAATCTCACCCCTCTTGAACAAACGATCGCCACTATGTACACTCTCTAGGTTTATCTAAGGGCATGATGTTGGTTGGGGTAGGCACTGCGTATATTTCAAAGTTCATGTTCTGCTTTCTTCCTATTATAAAATTTCCGAGCATGCATTTATGTGCTTTTTTCAATTGAGATTTAAGGTCGGAGTTTTTTTAATTGAATGAAATCAGCAAGGACAAGCATTTCAGTGCATTCTAAATCTAATGATTGGAATCAAAGTGAAGGGGCAGGGAGGCAGTCAAAGGAGGGATGCAAGGAAAGCTCAGTTACTAATGAATTTAATGGTTAAGGATAATTTGTTTTGGGGAGCTTTGAGGGCATTGAAACTTGTATCAGGCTTCCCATATCCTTCCCCCATAACGTGCCCATAAACTGAAACTCCAGGCTTGAATTTTGAGTCAAAAATTCTTTGAATTTTTTTGAATATTTGAGCAAAATTCGTCATCAAATTTTAAGTCGAGGATTGCCACGGTTTCTTTTGCAGTGGAATTCTTGGAATACCGCCAAAGACGGATACTCTCAAGCAAAGCCTTTGATGTTTGATCAAGCACGATTGGAGGAGGGTATATCTAGCGGTATGACAAAGCCATTGACCCTGACAGGGTGTATTCAAACTCGAAGAAGGGCCTTAAATAATATTTTTAATTAACTAATTAATTAGCTGAAAATAAAAAACAGCTTACCTTCAGCATTTGCAGAAAGGAGGTGAAATCTGAAATATCATGTTTTCGCGCATAAATTACGAAGGAAAGCAAAATTACGCTTCAATCCTCCGCTGCGAAGAAATGCATTGACGAAGAAATAAAACCAGTGCACTTGCTTCAGCGTTGGGATGAAATGGTCACTGCCATTGCTGATATAGTTGTGGTGAGCGTTGATGGGACTCTCGATGCACCGCCTTAGTAGCTCAAAGTATGGGCCTTTGCTGCAAAATCTGAGCTAACATTTTTTCGTTATAGAATTTTAGGGAAAATAAATTCTATGGCAATCATCAATTTATATCCATTGATTGCACCGCTGGCAAGAAATTGAGCAAATTCCTCTGGATCCATTCCATTTGACAGGCAGTTTCTTAAAACAAGTTTAATTTACGCAAAAAATAATAATTAGAAAAATTGAGTACGAGAGTAAAATTGAAATCTTCTTTTTGCATTGAGGGTATTTTTGCTGAACTTCCAAGAAGGTTCGTCGTTGAAAAGCAGCTCGAAAGTTTTCCAGGAAAGTGATGGTGAAGTAGTAGTTACGAAAGTAGAGGGACTGAAGGCGACTGAACCAGCTATCGAACCAGTAAAAGCGCCCCGCATCCCAGAATCCTTGATTTATATCACCACCTTCGTGATTGAACTGTATTTCTTGAGGAGCTAGGTATTTCAGTTCATTGAATTGCCTCAATATAAGTCAATTAAAAACTAGGGCTTTTCGCTAATGTGAAAAAAGGTTCAAACGGTGCGCCATGGATGTGAACATGGCGGAGGAGGTCAGGACCGCAGCATTTGATTTCAGCGCTGTTGCGGTAGAAGTTGAGCTCAGCAACAGGAACTCCTCCCCAGTCGTCGATCATGTCCCTGTGACTCTTGGAGAGTCGGTGGAGTTTGAGGTAGTGGTGGGTGTTGAAGTTGGAGAAGATGAGGTGGAAGATGTGCGGGAAGGCCTTGCCTAGGGCAGGCAAATACCCATTATTCGCTTCAGCTAAATGCTCATACATGTTTTTTCTTTCTGCTGAAAAAATAGCAATTATTAGTGCCATTTAATTGATACATGGAAAATTCCAAGCTAGAAAACTAAGGGGACTTTCCGCTTGTCGGTTAGTTTCTTAAGGAAATTTCAGGCTTCTTATCATTAACCCCCTGCCCTGTATAAAAGGAAGTCAAGCTGCCTAGTAGCTACCCTTCGTCCAGTTGTGGAACACTCTGCCGTCTACCAGCCTACTCGCCTACCTGCACTCCCCCGCTTCCGCACCTGTTACATTTTTGTTTGCTCACGCCTCTCTAAGCTGTCGCTAGATGTCTCTGATTGGCTGCAGGAAAAATGAGCAAAGACAACATCCGCAACTACCCCGAGAGCCAGCTGGATGAGCTGTCATCTGATGAGGGCGATAGTGTGGTGCCGGAGCTGAAGAGAGCCTCCAAGGCCAGCGACAAGGCCGCCTCCGCCGTCCCCGCCAGTGCCTTCACCGCCGCCATCGCCGCGGCCAAGGAAGGCGCCGTCAAGGATGCCGCCAAGGAAGCCGCCGCCGCCAAGGCCAAGGGCAAGGACAGCGATACTGAGGACAACGACAACAACTTCAACAAGCCCAAGGTTTGCCTTTTTTCTTTCTCATGCAGCAAAAGTAGAGCAAGAATTGATGTTTCAAATCAATTGATCAATGTAAGCAGGGTAATGTAAGATTGTAGGCAGTGTAATCGGCATAAGGTAATAAGCATAAGAAGGTATCATAAGAAGGTATCATATGCAAGCAAAGTAAACTGAAATATTGGACTGAAACATCGGTTATCTCTAACTACCAGGAAACAACATTGCAGGTTCCGAAAAAGAAGGGAAAATCGGATGGATGCCTTCGACTAAGTCCCGGTTGGTCATTTTTTCTAATCAGATTTGACGGTAGGGTTGTAGGGGTTGCTAGTTTCTGCTTCCTCTTGAATAGAAGAAAGGGAGGGACCTATGGGGTTGGAATAGCTGAAGCGAGAGGAGTTAGCCTGCGTCTCATTTACTTCAGCAAGAGTAGAGGCCTGAGTGGAGGTAGGAGGTTGGGGGCGGGGGAATGGTGGTGGGCTGTCATTGTTGCTCTCTGCGTCCATATGCCGTTCGCACAGCACTCGAAATTCTTCGCTGCCTTCCCTAAAATTCGAACTTAAGCAGCATTGGGAAAGTATTTGGGTGAGTTTAGAAAGGCAGGTAGAACCAGTTCCGACGGAGTTCATTGTGTCGCTTTAGTAGCCAACGGAAGGCCAGCAGGCTCAGGATTAGGCCCATCAGTAGCGGTAGACCGACCCCCAGACCGATGCCGATCATCTGCAGAAAAGATGGAGAACGTTCAAGCACGGAACTCGGGCACTGACAACTCCATCTCCAAGGCTCTGACTCAGTTCCAGTCCTTTGCTATGCGAAATGGCATTTCGCAAAGCGAAGGCTGGAGCTGGGGCAACCATCAAGGCCTGCTCAAATACAAAGATGTTTCTACTGAATTTCTATTTTCTCAAATTTCTTTGACTGTTTGAAAATCAAATTTGAAGCCAAACTCGACGGTGCTGCCAGTTCGTAGCGTCATGTCCCCATCACTCGAGCTGGGCGGAGACTGGATGATCGTGGTGACGGGGAGCTACGATGGGCATTTGCAGGAAATCACCATTCGCATCATGATCAGCAACCAGTGGGTCCCCTACCGACGCCGTGATGAGTTCGACGCCAGCAAAATGGCCTGGTCACTCATTCATTGCTTTCGCTCATTCGTTTCCACTCATTCCCAGCCCCTATTGGAATTGAGGTGGTTCAAGCGCGTCTCCATCAGCGCCGTGGACCGGCACACCATCGCCAAGGTGCTCTCCTCCACGGATGAGGACACGCCTCTCGTCTTCCATCCAGATCGACGCAGTGACTGGCCTACCACAGGTTTATTCGACCCCCATCACCCACCTATCCACTCATTCACCACTCATCCGCTCAATTTAAAGGCATCTACATGCCAAGCGCCATCTTCCGCCAGATCCTGCTCAACGCTGACCAGATCCTGGAGCTGATGATGGAGACCGGTGGGCGCATGAAGCGGGTGCTGCTGGAGAACCCTCGCTTCAAGGACTTCCTGGAGGCGGAGGCGGCCAAGCGCATGAACAGCAGCGCCGGCAGCTTCGGCAACCGCTTCAACGCCCGCCGCTCCCTCTCCAGCAGCCTGGACTCCGTCTAGGAAGGTAGAGCTCACCTTTGACTTGTCGCCGGAGAATGAGGAGGGCGGGATGGGCGCAGGGCTTGGAGGGAAAGGCGTAGGGGAAGGTGCAGTAGAGGTAGTGAGTGGACTTGCAGTGGTAGTGCTTGTGCTCGTAGTCGTACTCGTTGTAGTAGTCAGCGGCTTTGGAGGGCGAACTTTGCGGACTGCAACAAATTGATTTGCATTTCTAGATCCGGACGCTGCGCCTGCTGCTGCTGCATCTACATGAAGCCCACATAGATGCGTCAAACAATTTAATTTGACGATATTTGATTTTTGTAATTTGTGATTGATTTCTTTTTCTTCCAATTTTTAAAGATTATTAGATCAAGGGCTTACTTTTGATTGAAATAAAAACGGTGTTCGGGTGGCGTTGGAAATAGTCTTCAGGCACATTGAGAGTCTGAAAAGAAAATGATAAATTTTAGACATAAAATTGAGGAATAATTCAAAATACTTTGTTTTCGCAATAGGCCGGGAAAATCACATTCTCCACATCCGGAAAATGGTACTCGAATAGTTTGAAGTTTATCCCATTGGCGCTCGTCAAACAGGCAGGATTTTCTATCCACAGAAAAGGAATGCTTTCCTGGTGTGGCTCGAAGGAGGAGTAAGCAGGGAAGGCTTTGTGCTCTGCGTAGCATTCCACACTCTGCACCAGCTTGCAGCACTGGCTATCAAAAGCCACTCCTTCCGGCCCACATTCTGGTCGTTTGAGATCTCAATTTTCAAATAAATCCATAACTCAAATTATTTCGATGAAAAATCAGAGAGGGAAAAGAGGAAAGAGGAAGTAGGAACTTTTTGTGGTTGCGGGCAGGCTGCGGAGTGTAGGGGAGAAGAATGAGGTGCGGGAGTAGGCGGGCGTGCTCGGTCTGTCACTGCTCGGGAGCGGCGCCGGCGTCTCTGTGCTCCAGACTGGCTTCAGCTTCGAGGAGGATGATTGAGGCGGCAGTGGCTGAGGGCGGGTCGTCGTCTTCTGGGCTGGCATGAGCTGAGCGGTGCTGGAGGCAGGGGATGAGGGAAGGGGAGTGGTGGGCGGTTGAGGGGGAGGCGGGGCATGACGGGAGGTGGCGTGTGTGAATCGAGGGTCGAGGCTGGTGCTGGTGGTGAAGGAAGGCGCGGGTGTGGAAGTGTAGGGGAGAGTGAACTTGCTCGGAGGTCCGGGAAGCGGGGCTGTGTAGAGGGTACTGGGAGGAGTAGGTGCAAGGGTAGTTGGGGAGGAGGAGAGGGAGGTAGCGGTGCTGCTATGAGGCGTGGAGGTGGACGGGGAGGTGGATGTGCTGCTGGGTATGGAGGGGGAGGTTAGCTTGATGCTCATAGCCATAGCGACCGGTAGGGAGATGGGGACGGAGGTGAGCCGACTGGAGGTGAGCGGGAGAGTGGTCGGAATGCTGGCTGTGCTGCTGGTGACTGTAGTGGAGAAACGAGGCGGAGTGCGAAGACGGACGCTGCTCAGCGGAGCTTCACTGGTCGTTTCCGCCTCAGCCTTTGCCCCTGCACACCATACCTACTTTTCAATTCATTCACCAGATTTATCAAAGAAGGCAGTTGGTAGAAGAGAAAGAAGAAATAAGAGACTAACAACAGGCATTGATGAGCTCGAATTTGTGGCTGAGTTTGGGCGGCTTTTTGATGCACGCAGTGCATTTGGGGCCGCTGAAGATGAGGCGTCGGAGTTCGGGGTGCAGCTCGAGGAAGGCTGGGAGGTCGAAGTAGGCGCAGTAGCTGCTTCCCAGGGTCAGAGACGCCACCGCAAAAGCACCTCGGCTCATGCGCGCGCTGGGGAAGGCGCCACTCTCCTTGTCCCGCCCATAGCAACTCGCCTCTCCATTCTGTAAACATGCCCTATTTTTGAGGGGGGGAGGGAAAAAAGAAAGTGAGAGATAAGCAGGGACCTCAAAGCATCGGCAGCTGTGGCGATCGAGGCATTGGAAGGCGACGTAGGCTTGACAGAGCTGGAGAAAGCCAAGCATTGCCACGCCTGCCAGCAAAAGCTTTCCCATCCTTGCTGAGGCCTAGAAAGTTTGAGGCTGCAATGAATGAGTCTAGCTTCAATTTCCCGCAGTCTTTATGAGGGCAAGTGCTATGGGCGTGGCTAATTTATCACTGGAGCAGAAAAAAGGGCGCAGCTGAGAGCTAAGCAGGGCAGTAGGCTGGCACGGATGTTTACCAACAGCGGAAGCAGGGCCAGTGATTGATAGTAAGGATGACTGAGTTCTTATACTCAGTAAACTTGCTACTGTTCACGTGATCAAACAAACCCTCATATTGCTACTCTACTCTTATCAACAACTACGTACGAAACGTCTGGGTTTCGAAATCACTCCTATTGCATTCGCAGTGCAGGGCTAGGCAACACAAATTGTGCGCATTTCGCTCTCTACACATCTGCCCGTCATGGCTTCGAACCGCTGGACTGAGCGTAATCCAAGCAAGAGCGCAAAGTAAGGATGTTTTGGCCTGAAAAAGGCCCCTTCATTTGCATTCTTTCCGCCCCATTCCCAGGCCTAACAAAGACAGCTGGTTCCCGCCGTTTTTAGTAGGTGACTAAGTGCTGTGTCTTTTACAGGGGTATTTGTCGCATTTGCGGTCGTTCAATCGTCAATGAAGAAATATTCATCAATCGCCATCCTTGCATGGATGATGGTAAAGAAACAACACTAGAAACATGCATGGGCTGGGAATAAACAGAAACATTTTTTCAGTTGCTCGGGCAATAACATCAAAGCCTCCAAAGTACTCCAAAAGTGAACTACTGGACTATTTCCGCAAAACTCAACTCGGTTTGATTTATTTCAGTCGATTGTGATTTATTTCCACAGATTTTTTGAGAGGCAAAAATGAGCTCTTTTACGGGCAATGGGGAAGGCAGTGGCGGGAACGAGCGGGGTCAGAAACGGATCTGCATCAATGGGGACTGGTATGTTCGTGCGGACAGCGACAGCGAGGATGAAGGTGGGGAAGATGAAGTCGAGGGGAATCGTGAGGAGGTTTCAACGGTGGAGCTCCTCAGCGGCAGTCGCACTCCAACACCGCCTCCATCCAATTACTACCCTACAATGCATTCGCCGACTCTTAGTTCTTCCTTCTTCTTTTCTTCTTTCTCCCTCTTTCATTTAGTCAAGCACAGGCTTTCAGTGAAATTTTTGCGTTGAGGTCGCTATTTGGATGAGAAAGATGAACACATGGAGGACCAGTTTCTGCAGCAGCAGCAGCATTCCAGCGGACGCTTTTCTCCGGATCCGGCTTTTGAACCCTATCCACCTCCTCTCAGCCCTCAAGTTTGCCTATTTTCTTTGGGAGTGGAGTTGGATTCAGCTGATCAAAATTTCCGATGAGTTTTAGGCCCCTACAGCAGAGCAGCTTCTCTTCGAGCGGATGCAAGGGAAAGGTCCTGGTGGAGGGGCAGAGGGCGGCACCAGCGGTCGGAGCATCGACAGAGCCGGCGGCGCTGCGCCTGAGCTGAGCGATCATGTCCCCGTCCCCGGTCATGATCAACCCGGCATGGAGACCAATCCAAACACCCAACCACTAGGTAGGTTTTGGGATCAGCATGAATTGCATTTTATGACTAGAGTCCTGATTGAAACTGATGCAATGGGCGCGTTTCTTTACAATTTAAATGGGGATGCAAGTCCTAGAAATATTGTGGAAGGGGTAAGATTAGGCTGGAGGGAACTTAGATTGAACAGGTTTAGATTTGTGCGTTTACAGCTGCGTTTAGGGGTTATTTTACGCCATGAATCCGAAACAGGGGAGGTTAGTTACAGCTATTTTGAGCCTTCCAATAATACATCTCTTTTCTCACACCAGTCTTTTATCATGTCAACGGCAAAAGATCTTAAACAGCTTTTGGAACTTTTAAAAACAGTTGACATTAGGGAACAAGTAACTAAGAATTTCGCCCGCTCTTCTAAAGATTGCATTTATGCTTTTCAAGTACTGGAAATTATCTATAATTATTTGTAGATTGGGCTGAGCAGGACAAGACTGTCATGGATTGTCATGTTTTCCCTTACAATTTATCCTTTTGGTCTGCAGTGAATTATTGCCTGCGTTATGCCTTTGTTGTGCGTGACTATACCCCACGTAGGCTGAGTGAGATTGTAACGCATCAACCTCAATTCCCCTTCATTCACGGCTTCAACATTCACCCTATTCGAAAACGCGCTGTCATTTCCTACATCGCGGATTTTCTCGGCTGCCTTATCAACGTTTTTTTAGTGAAACCAGATGGGACAGATCGACAACTGTATGATGTTTTTGGCTGCATTTCCAACACCTCGCCCATTATTTCAATCGCCTATGTCTCGGGCATGAACGTAGATGGGAGCACTGTGAAAAAAACTTGGCGCGGGCAGGCGCGAGCAGGGAAGCAGGGAGCTAGGGCGGATCTTGAATGGAATCAGAGCAAAGAGAGATGGATTTCTGTGAAAGATCCTGGCCTGTTTATGCGAACAAAAACTTGCTCCAATTTTTGCGGCTTTAGCGTTGGAATGAAAAGTGGGTGGTTAACTGAAAAATTATTGAGGCAGCATGAATCTAAATGTGCTCATAAAAATGAAGGTGACGCCTTGAACTCATCCTCTGCCCGTATCCGCTACATTACTAAACAATGCTTACCACGACTAACGCTTCTGCAATCCTTGCATAAATGTGGCTTTCACACAATTACTGCCAAGTCCCTGCACATTCCGTCTCTCCTTGTGTTCGATTTGGAAACTTACCAGAAAGAGAATACCTTGGAGAAAGCTAAATCAAAGGTATGGTTTTCCCATCATTTGCTCTGTGCTGTTTTATCCTGGTCTTTAGATGGAATTAGCATTCAAACAGACATTTTGTATAGGACTAATTATTTGACCAACTATAGCTGTGTTTTCGATATTGTAGGTAGATGGATTTCTGCTGCATTGCAGCAAAAAGAGATGATGGAGGAAAAATTGTCAGGACTTTTGCGACAATTGCATCAAGAGAAACTGTTTCAGGAAAAGCAAGGCAAAGGCAAATCAGGTTACTTCTATCGACGCGTCTCGGTTCTACTAAGTTCCATGGAGCAACATATGGGTACTCTTGTAATAGGCGGATGGAATTCTAGGGCGTTTGATTTATTCATTCTCCATCATGAGGGGCTTTTGTGTGCCTTAGAATCATTATTTTCACAGGTTCAACTTGTCAAAAAAACAACAAATATTATGCTGATATCTTGTTGGTCAGAGGAGATGAAAATAGGCTTGCGACTTATTGATTTTATGAGCTACGAATCACCAACAACTTTGGATTCGTATTTAAAATCCAATCAAAATAGCCTTCCACCTGGCTGCCTTGGAAAAACTAAGATTCCCTACTTTAAAGCCCAATGTGCTTTGAAAAAGAATGCTGAGCCAGAAAATTATCAATTTTCATACAACGATTTTTATTCCCCACTCACAAAATCAAACACTTTGAACGAAGATTTTGCGTGTTTCCAACACTATCTGGAACTTTTTAAAGGCGATGAATTGAAGGCTTTGAAAAGCGGGAATTGGAAAGAGCGACCGAAAAGTGGGGAAGAGGTGTTTGAGGAGATGAAGCAGGGCTGGCAGGAGCGCGGGCTGGAGAACGCAAAGGCCGTGCTGGAGGAGTACGTCATCAATGACACCGTCCCACTTCTACTCATCTCTCTAAGTAAGGCTCAAATGGTTCTGGAACAGACAGGTCAGGACATGTTCAAAGATTTTCTCTCCATTTCAGCATTTATGTTTAATTATTTGCTTTCATTTGCACAGAAACGAGGCATTCGATTCTATGCTTTAGGGGAGCGCCTTACAAGCTTGCTGAGAGAAAACACCATAGGCGGCCTTAGTTTTCTTTCTTTCCGCTACGCAAAGCAAGGCTTAGAGATGCCCAGAAGGCGCTTGGAGCTCCCTACTTCTGAGGAGCTGAAAGAAGCCGAGAAAATGCCGTTTGGTGAACCGGAAGCTGATGGGGCTCATCCTAAAGTAGACGTCATAAACTGCTACGACGGTTTACCCTCAAATTTCTGTCATCAAATAATTAGTAAGCATAAGAAAATCAGGAATGTTTCACCCCCCTATAGGGGGGGTCATATCTGGATATGCCTCCCCTCTGTATCCAGATACAGCCCCTATAGGGGGGTCCTATCCGGATATGGTTCCCCCCCTCTGTATCAGGATATGATCCCCCTCTATATCCGGATATGACCCCCTCCTATAGGGGGGTAAAACATGCCTCAAGAACATAACATTTTCCAGCCAATGCAATGTACGCAAAATCGATTTCAAGCTCTGAAATTCTCTACGGTCTCCCAGTGGTACGCGACAGCGGCAATAATTTCGCCGGCGTTATTGGGGATAATCCAAGGTCAGCTTGCTCTCTTTCTTTTTCTAATTGTCAGCGGAGCGTTAGCATACCTTCTCTTTTCAACCCAATTAGTAGTAATTTGAGGGGTTTATGCTCTGCTCATGCGAGTCCAATAAAAACATTTTTTGCAGAAAAGCAACGGTTGCTCAACTTTTGGCTTTCCATGAGTTTAAAACCGGCAACAGCGTGCGAAGTGAGTTCAAAGATGGTGGTGAGGTTTATGTCTCAATTTATGGGCTTCAAAAAGAAATTGCTAATATATGGAATGACACAATAGGTGCTTATTTTCAACGCTACCTTGCTTACAAACAGAAAAATTCACAGAAAAAACTAAAACTAGTCAGTTCTGGTGAAAGTGAAAATTCATTTGTGGATAATGAGGATGAGGAGGGTCAATTAGAAAGGCTTGAAGCTGATCTGACAGAAGTAGGACAGCGTCTGCAGCGTCAGTCAAGGAAACGGGCGCGAGCAACTCATCCGCCATCGTCACTCCAACGCCCGGCACCAGTGACAGGAAAAGCGGAGCGAAAGAGACGCTATCGCATTCATTCCTCTTCCTCCGCCCCTTCCTCAGCCTCTCCCTCCTCGCACCGCTCTCACACTTCCTCATCTGCTTCCCCCCACCCACGTCCTACTATTAATCGACAGTTGCAGGCACAGAGACATCGTGTAAGCAAGGCAAGCAAGCGCCCTAAATCCCCTCTTAATATCAGTCAATTAGAGTCTAAATTGCCAGCATGTTTTCAGCGCGATCAACCTTCATATCGTTTTTGTGTGGATGGGTTTGTAGCAAGAATAGAGTCATCAGATTGCTTCAATTTGACTTCTAAATCGCAAAATTGGGGCCGGCAGGTAGAAAATACGGATCTTGAAGCGGAAATGATGGAGGAGCTAATGCGATTGGATCTAGAGAACATGAACCTTAATTGGCAGGAAGAAAATATGATGGACTGGACTTCAGGTGAGCAGGAAGCTCAAATGGAGGGCGATGAAATGTTGGTGGATGGAGGGCAAGGAGATGCTGCTACCACAAATGCTGCTATTAGAAGCCTCGTAATTGAGGTTCCAATTTTCATCCAGTCTTTATTTGCTAAACTGTTGAGTTTGTGCTTTTCCATCAGGTAAATGGCTGCGCTGCAAATCACGGCCTTTGCCCTCACAACTTCTGCCCTCATCGCCAAAGGCTTCAGCAAAACCCAGAGGCAGAATTTGAACCTCATTTCTTTGAGCGCAGCATAGGTTTAATGGAGGCTCAGGATAGATTTAGACGAAGAGTAATTCAGCTAAAGTATGATTATGATGAGTATTTTGAATGCGAGTTTGAGTTTCAAAAAACAAACCCAGAGTCGGAAATAGCTCATTTCTGCACTACCTATGCTCACGCGCCATCCCAATTTCCGCTTTCTCAAACATTTACGGAGACTGAGATTGTCCAGCACATTAGAGAGGAGCGACTGCATGGACTCATTCAGGCCGACATCATCATTCCAGCAGAACAGCGCCTCAGGTATGCCAGCACTCAGTCAGTGTCTGCACACGGCCCGAGTGCGAGGGGTCCCTGCGGGACCCCTCGCGCTCAGGGCGTGTGCGTGGAGGGGGTGGGGCGCTGCCGTCGCCGCCGCGGGCCGGGCTCTGCCCGGCAGCCAGCCTCTGGCTGGCGCCCGGCCTGTCGGCCGGGCCATATCTGGACCCTCCCTCATGGGAGGGTCCAGATACTGCCACCCTACCCTCCACCAGACTCTCCGGGCGGCCCGTAGGGCCGCCCTGAGAGTCTGCTCATCCCTAGCCTATGTTACCTTGTTGCAGATTTGCTGATCTTCCGCCAATCATCCAGAAGCGGGAGGTCAATCTAGATGACATGCAGCCTCCGTTTCGAGACTATGCCAAGTTAGTTGCACTTCATTTTTGCATTGAGAACTTTCATGCATACAAAGTGAATTAAAAACATTGTCAGGTTCAAAGGATACTTGAAACGACCTGGAACTTTTCTTACCGCTCAATTTTCTGGTCGTCAGCTACTCATCACCACCTCATATGCCCGCGCTCTGCTTCACATGTATGATGCTCGAATTTCCAACATCACTTTCACAGCGGAATTTTACCGAACTGGTGAATTGAAAAGCTTTGTGGACGAGGCCGTCAATTTGCGAAGGTGCTTCATTTTTCAATCTTTCTCATTATTTTCCCCTCAATTATTCTGAAATTTCAGGAAAGCTGACGCAGAGAAAAATCCTTTACTGGTAATTCTCGCAAAGTTAATGGTCAACAGTTGCTTCGGTTTCTCACTTCTTCGTAAAGACCGATTTGTGAGGACTATAATTGCGGATCTACGTCAGTATCGAAAACTCCTGCAAAGCTCTCATTTTGTTTCAGCCACAGAATTGCAGCGAGAAGGAGGAAGTTTCCGAGTCACAGGTGATGTAGGTAGGAAAAGGTGAGGTCAAAAACACTATTTTGAAGTGAGCACTCGCCTTCGTCAAGTCACAGAAAATTTGCCTATAATTTTTGGTTATTTTTGGTTTTTTTCTTAGTCAAATTTCAAGCTCATAAAAAATTTGCATTGAAGGTTTCGTCGTCCTAAACGAGAGCAAAGTTCAGCTTCTACGGTTTGGTTATTCTTTGTATCGCTATTTACGACCTGATTGCTATGCAATTTGTGGCGGGGATACTGATTCATTGTTTGTGGCTTTAGCCTCAAATGATTTTGATAGTCTTGTTCAGTCAGAGAAGCAGGAGGAGTGGAGTCGAGTGAAATGGACAGTGTTCGCGAATCCGGCGGAGCCTCTGGCTGCCCGGGAGCCGGGCCTATGGAAGCTGGAGTGCAGCGTGACGGACTTCGTCGGCATCAGCAGCAAGCTCTACTCCATGCTGGATGAGGAATCCGCTGGACGTAAACTAGCCGCCAGAGGAGCCTCCCTTCGACCAAATCGCATGCTTCTCTCACATCACAGCTATATGATGGCTTTGCAGCGACCAGTTCAGTTTGGTAAATTCCTCAAAAAGTATGGATTGCAAGTTGTCGGAGAGATGCGTCTTTTGCCCATTTCAGAGACGCTACTTGATTCCAGTCAAAAGCTAAATCTAAATCATTTTCAGGCCATTGTAGGGCAACGGCGAGGAGCGGAAGACTGGGCCAGGGCATTTGAGAGCCTAGAAATTGAGGATGAAAGTCTTCGTTTAGCTCAGCTTGCTGTCCCGCATAACCAGCAGTGGCCCTTTGCCATTACTAACACGTCCCTTCGCAAACAACTTAATTCCTACCTTGTAGAAACATTAACTATGTTCAAGAACATTCTAATCGCCCACTATTCAAAACGCGTTCTCATTTTTGATGGCACCACTTCTATCCCATTGCCTGAACTTTGATTTTCATTAAGAACTTTAGCCCGCGAGAACTCGTTTTTGCTGCTGTTCAATTGTTTAAGTTCATTTACTTGCTATAGGTAAGAAGGTGAGAGGAGCAAAAGCTTCATCTTTGCGGGGAAAGAGAGGGCGCAGTAGAGGAAGAGGGCGTGGTAGCGGTGCTGTACGAGGGGAGCGTGAAAGAAGTAGGCAAAAAGTGGTGACACTCTCTTCCCCTTCCGCTACTCCCTTCGTCACGCCCATCTCCGTCACTTCCTCAACAAAGCCACCACCGCCGTCACTGCCGCAGGTGCCTGGACACTCCACTGCCCTCACCAACATCACAACTTCCTATCCTACTTCAGCCCCTTTTCCTCCCTCCGCCTTCCCAATCCCCAATGCTCCTCCCTGCTCCCTCCCATCACCTGCTGCTGCTGTCTCGCGTGAAACCCCCGCCTGGCAAATTACTTTATGGGAAGCCATACTGAATGATAAGCTGTCCATTGAAGATTGTCCAGATAGTTTGTTTGCTTCACTCTAAGTTTACGGTTGCTTATGCATTCTACTGGTGCGAACAGATAAAAACAAGACTGTTAAATCACTTCTTGCATTTTGCACTTAAAAATACTATGGATGCGATTATCGCCAACACTTTTTACTCCAATCAAGGCTATCAGAGTGCAGATCGTCTTGTAAAAGCAGTCCATAAAGAACACCCGGAAATAAGCTCAAAAATTATTTGCGATTGGTATTCAAGACAAACCCCAGTGCAAATTTCAGCTCAGAGACGAAGACCACCTATTTTCCGGCATTTTATTTTTACCACCCCTAGAAGGGCACTGGGAATGGATGGCTTTGCTGTTGGACCTGCTGTACCATGGTAAACAATCTTTAAACTAAATTAATTTATAGCATCAAATTGAAATATTTAAGGGCTAAAAATGCTTATGTCGGCATGGATATGGCAACAAAAAAGATTGAAATAGAATTTGTCTCAAAATTTTCAGCTCAATTAGCCATTAGATCGTTTGATATATTTATTAAAAAATTAAATTTAAATTTAAACAGTTCACCTATTTTCATATCAGATAAAGGAAGTGAATTCACGTCCGCTTCATTTAAGCAGCATTTGCTTTCTCTTGGTTTTAAACAATATCACAGCAACAGCCTTAATGCTTCGCATGTCGCTTCGGTTGAGCGAGTTATTCGTTAGTCTTTTCTTTTTTGTGCGGCCGCAGGTCACCTGCCGTGGAGGGTAGGGCAGTCAGAGCTCCGTAGGCCGTAGCACCCGTGCTCGGAGGCCGGAGGAGCTCTGGCGCCCTGCCTGAAGCGGCAGTCGGCCAAGGTCAACTTAAGCAGTTACCTCATTTTTGCGTCCGTCTATCTGCATATATATATATATATATATATGTCTGTCCGGGGGCCCATACTCTGCGGTTTTTCAACGGAATTGGCTGATTTTTTGCATGAAAGTCCGCTTGGGTGGTATCTCCAGGTCATTTTTTGGGCTTGACGTAATTTTTAGATTTTCGACTAAAACTTAATTTTTTGACGTTTCAAAATACAAAAATTCATAAATCACTGGTTTTTCAATGATAATGGCTAAATTTTGGCAGGTATGTTTGTATAAGTAATATCTTGAAGCTGATAAGAGGAAATTTTGAAATATTTATTATTTATTGATTTATAGTCAAAAACCCAAAATTTTGATGTTTCAAAAAGCGGAACATGCATAATTCATGGTTTTTCACTGAAATCTGTTTAATTTTGGCATGCATTTTCATCTAGGTGGTGTCTTGAGGTGAGGCCGCGCATCTTGGCAACCGCCGGGAATACCTTGTTTATTGTTTTAAGCTTATTAAATTCATTGCATTTTGTTACAGGGACATTAAGAAATATTGCAACAAAAATAAGAGCAACACCTAAAGAAATTCGAAATGCTCCTATGCCTACCTTCCCACAGGCATTAAAGCAAGCAGTCCAAATTTATAACTCCAGTCCTAATGTTTCAGGGTTTTCCCCGGATTCAATTTCATCAAATGATGAAAATTTTGAGAAATATCGTTTAAAAGTACAAAAATTAAATTTAAAAGAAATTTCAAATTATTTAAAAAAATATAAACATTTACCTAGCAAGGCTAAACTGAATGTAGGTGATTTAGTGCGAAAACAATTAGGTCAAACTTACTATGATACTGAGAAAAAAAGTGGGCATACTTTTACCAAAGAGTATGGGACCCCAAAATTTTCATCGGCTATTTACCATATAAAATATATTTTACCATCGTCGCCTATTCCTTCTTACCGACTGGAAACTTTAGACGGGCGTATATTAGCCGAATTGTTTACTTCTAATCAACTTTTACGCATACCTACTCCTTCTACTTCTGCTACTGGCGATTAATAAAATCATGAAAGATTTTTATGCCTATATGCGGTTAAGTTCAGGATTTTTTATTCGACAGTGCAATGAATATGTTCTGGTTCTGAAACGACCTCTTCGTTTTGAAGAAGGTTAATATTGTGAATATAATGCTTATAATTTCTCATAATTTTTTGTTTTCAGATAATTGGCATGTTGGAATAAAAAAAATGATTTCACTATCAGCTGATTATTTAAATGAACCTAACCCTTATGTAACTAATCTTATAGTTATAACCAGTAATTTATGCGTAGGCAGCCCCCTAAGCTCTCAACCGCCTTTGTTGTTTGTTACTGAAATTTACAGTACTCAAAATACTACAGAACAAAAGTATATTTCACATGAGCCTCCGCACACATCTTATTTTCCATTAGCTGATAAGTATTATAGTGAAATAAGCCTTCAAATAGAAAATGAGTATGGGAATCCTGTAGAATTTCTACCGCACCAAGGATTTTACATGCTATTTCATTTCACTCAATTGCTGTGAAAATGCATGCTTTGTTCCACTCATCTGTTCAACCTATTCCTGCTTTCCAAGAAGAACATAGGCAAGAAGAAAATTTGCTTGGTATTTCCGATAATATACTCCCTCAGCAGGCAGAACAAAAATTTTCGCTAGAAGATATGCTAAATTTATCCGGAGGTCAAACTGTTAACGCCAATAATACTGCTAGTAGCTCAGTAGCAAGTTCAGCAATGACCGGAACTGGAAAACGTCGCCATCGTCGTACTGCAAGCAGACCAAAGAAAGCTACTGCTGCTAAACGTCGCAAGCGAAAACGGAGCTCAGTGGTTAAACGTCGCAGGCCAAGCTCAAAAAAACGTACTACTAAGCGGCGGAAAACGTCTAAAAAATATACCGTATATTTTTGATGCTATGTGACTCCATATTATGAATATACGGATTCATTGTTCTTTTAAGGGACGTAAACGCAAACGAGTTTCCGGAAATATACCCGGCTCCATTTTTTAACTGATTCTTTTAATTAACCGTTTTGCCGTTTTGCCATTTTGCCATTTTGCCGTTTTGCCGTTTTGCCGTAAACATGATTTCCAATGATTTCGCTTTTGGCTCGCCTTCACCTCTTCTGCGTGATGTAATTCGAATGCGAGAAGTTGATATTTCACCTTTACCTGGCTGGGAAGATTCAACAGTTCAAAATGTAATTTATTTCAACATTCCACCGGCAAATAACGGTGAAATGCTTTGCTCGACATGGCTATTGGACTGGACATTTAGAGTAATGCAAGGAGATGATACAGTTTTACCTGCTAATCAAGATATTGCTTTTCTAGATTTCCCAATAGTCTCATTTTTTCAAAACCTAAAACTTGCATTTAATACAAGAACCATAGAAGGCTTAGACTCGTATTCCCACATTTCAAGTTGGCTGGCGTACAGTCTCTCGATGAATTTCATAGCAAAAAAATATTACGCTGGTTATCTTTATCGGAACATTCCCGATAAACCGGGCATGGCCCAGCAATTAGATCCTGCCAATAACGACGGTCTTCGAGATCGAAAAGATTTGTGCGCAAATTCGCAATTTGTTCAAGTGGTCTGTCCGATTCCATTCAACTTCTCAAGCTCTGGACTTGCCCTGCCGCCAGGTAATTTATTTTTGACCGCGAATTGAGCTTAAAGGACCTGCTTTGCGGTCCTTGCAATTTGTTCAATCATTTATTTATTTTCAGGAATTTCCGTTGATATTTCAATGGTAAATGCTCCTAATGCACTACGTCTCATAGGTAGAGGAACTCAAGCAGTACCTTTGAACAATCCAAAAATTGTATTCTCAAAACTACGCATCCGAGCTAAATATATAACTCCAGCTCCAAATGTTTATTCCAGCATTGTAGAAAGACTAAACAGACAAATGCTTAAGTATAATTTCTTCAATTTGCAACTTCTAGCAGCTCATAATATATTGCAAAACACATCATTTGTTGATGTACCCGTCACAGCCAATGGAAAGGTATTTTTTGGTAATATAATCAAAAATTAAAATTTAATACTTTTATTTTTGCAGATTCCGGATGTTCTAATAGTTTTTATGGTTAGAACAATTTTTCTGCAGCCATCTTATGAACGAAATTATCAACAAGCAACACCTGAGCATATATCCTCTATTCAAGCTTGTGTAGCAGGAGAATACTTCCCTAAGGAGCCTTTAGATGTCAGTATTCAGCATGGAGGGCGACAAAAAGTTTACAGAGATTTACTAGACATTTCAAATGCTCTAGGAGGTCAAGGAGCAATGGAACCTGCAATGTTCACTGGAAGTAAATAATTTCCTCCACTTCATTCTCAATATCGGTTTTCTAAAAATATTTTTTTGCAGATACTTGTTTCATACCTATTGTAATTTCCCATCACCTACCTTCTCTACTCTACAAGTCGGAAGAGCGGGTAGGGCAAATAACTGTACGCATGATTTTCGAAAACCCGCTCCCCCATGGATTCACAGCTTTTGTATATGGCTTGTCCACAAATTGCATTGCGATTGCTAAAGACGGATCAATTCAAATGCCTTAACATATACTTTTTCTTATGAATGGAAAACCATTGCTTTTGTACTGTATAATTCATAACAATTCATAACTGCGACAATTCATAACAATTCATTTTACCTTGCTGAATTATTTCCATTATGAATGGAGCTTCCCTGCTAAACTTATTGTGTAGACTGCCACCTTCTTTTACTATTCGTGATTTTACCTTTTGCGAGAATATGAATAAAATTTTTGATGAAATAAATGAAAATAAAACAATTTCCCAATTTAAAGACATTGTTTATATATTAAATTACAAAAATGAACATTGGCTGTGTTTAATTTTGAAAAAAAATGAACTTTTTTTCTTTGACTCTTTAGGACGAGATATTGCATTTTACAATGCAGAATTTGCTGAAAAAATCCAAAACTTAAATCATTTAAATTTTATTGAATTAATAAAACCAGTTCAGAATAAATATTCTCAAAGTTGTGCTATTTTTGTAATTTACTTTATTTATTATTATTCTTGCTTAAATACACCCATTCATACGATAGAATGCAGCCTACAAAATTGTTATGAATCAGATAAAATTATTCATTTATGGTTCCAGCAACATTTTCGTCAACCTTTGTTTCAACTCTGAAATGGAAATAAATTCCTTTTCTTCCCTAAAACTTTCTCCTTTTAAGTGCGGCTCATGCATATTATTTTGTGGAAAATCTAATAGCGGCAAAACTTTTCTAGTTTCTGAGCTTTTAGAGCCTAAAAATTTTCAAGCCTATTTTGGGCTATCAATCAATGACTGTCAAAAAATCTTAGTTCTTTTTAACACTTGGCAGTCCCTTTATGACAAAATTTTGGAAAACTTTGCATGCGATAAACAGATTACAACAGGTTTAAAACCAGATTTTGCAAATTCAACTTTTTGGGGGACAAAAACTGGAAAATTTAACATTTTGATCATCGATGATCATTTAACAGATTTAGTGACAAACTCTGATTCAGTCATAATTTTGCTACGAATTTTGACCGAAACAGCTCATCATTCAAATTTAATAGTATTTGTTCTTCTGCAAGGTTTTGGAAACTCAGCAAAACTCAGATCACTCATAAGACATTTTACTCATATTTTCCTCTTTTCTGGCGTTGACTTATTTACTGCAAGAAATATTGCTAATTACGTTTTACCTTATAAAGGTAAATTTTTGCTTTCCATTCTTGATTCATTCCAAGCAAAAGTAGGAAAACATGTTTTACTGTGTCATGAACCTTTAAGCTTTAATATTCGAGTTTTGTGCCTTAATCTTAGTGCTGACCCGGAAAATGCCGTTCATTCCGTTTTTGATGAGTTATAACTTATAATTCTTATGCTCAATGAATGGGACTTGCAAGGGTTCGAATTTTGGTAACTGGAATTTAAGCTGAAATGCCATTCATTCCATTTTTGATGAGTTATAACTTATAATTCATTATGCTCAATGAATGGGACTTGCAAGGGTTCAAATTTTGGTGACTGAAAATTAAGCTGATTTACGTTTTACTGTCTCATGAGTACTGTGGTTTGATTTAAGTGTTGATTCAAAACATGCTGTTCATTTCATTTTTATATGCGTTATAACTTATAATTCATTATGCTCAGTGAATGGGAACTTGCAAGGGTTCGAATTTTGGCAAGTGAAAATTCTGCTGATTTACCCATTAAAAAGTCAATTTTGCGTTTTACCTCCGACAGTTTCATTGCTTCTCTTTTGTCGATTATTCTAAGCGTGGTGCTTGGAAAATTGCCGCTAAAGCCTGAAGAACATCAATATCTCAAAAAAAGCTCTCGTATTCTGCATAAGCTTGTGCAGCCGGGTGAAAGTTTAGAAATAAAGCGTCGTTTACTTGCTCAGCAACGCTCACTAACTCTAATTTCTGCCCTTCTTCGCTTTGTCCTGCCGCAACTCGGAGAGGAAGCTGCTTCTCCATGGATCAACTCAAATCCCTCAACATCGGAAACCACACCGGCAGCGGAGAAGGAGAAATTAGCGGAGTGAACATCAAGTACTTAGTACCAAAACAGTTATTGCTAGAACTGCTTCAAAAATACAAACTTTGGAGTCAATTTGAGCAAAATACATCGCAATTTCTTTCTGATATAGCTAGAAATTCAATGCAATCAATTTTAAGCAACTCTTCGCTAAATGAAGAAGAAAAAAAACTGTTTTATGATAAAATGTTGCAGTGGGAAACTTTAAGCAATGAATGTTTTGATGAAAATAAGAAAAGAATGTCTATGGATGTCGGGAAGAGTGTTAGCGCGCTAGGAGCGAGCGATGGAATCGGCGTCGCGACTTCTCACTTCACCCAATCACTTCCCTTCACGTCGCAAGTACCATTCCCCTCCTCCATCCTGGCTGCATCATCCCAGTCCAACTGCTGGCAAACCCCTCTTTCTATGCTACCTTCCAGTTTACTCGATCGAGCGAATGAACTTACATCAAAATTGCATGCTTTCCCAAATATTTTTGCTTGCAATAAATCTGGTAACATATGCATTAATTCTAAGGTTATTCCAAAAAGTAGTTGTGCTGATATATTGTGCGCTGTGCTCAAGTCTAACCCTCCATCTCCAGATCCTGGCAAATATTGGCGCTCAAAAAATATGCCAGGATTGCAGGAATTTTTATTTGCATTTGCTGATTCAACTTTACCTACTTCTCTTTTACGAAATACTTATTTTATAAAGTGCATTAATAATTTGCGTGGTTCCAATTATTCTGCTCTTGCTTCTTGGACATAGTCACGTGTTTTATTTAGTTTTGTCATTTTTGTGATTTTATTTACTGAAAAAATCAAAAATAATAAACTTATTTCATTTGAACTTCACAAGCAATATAGGAACCAAGTGGAAGCATAAAAAGCAAGGCAGTCACTACTGAATGTCTATGTCTTCGTAATCCTCAGGCTCATCGCTCAGTGCTGGCAAGTTCTCAAGACATGTCGTAATATCCGCAAAATGATCGAATGTCTATGTCTTCGTAATCCTCAGGCTCATCGCTCAGTGCTGGCAAGTTCTCAAGACGTGCCGTAATATCCGCAAAATGATCATCATCTGCATCAAAATTTTTAACTAAATGAGGGCGACGCTCTCACAAGCAATATAGGAACCAAGTGGAAGCATAAAAAGCAAGGCAGTCACTACTGAATGTCTATGTCTTCGTAATCCTCAGGCTCATCGCTCAGTGCTGGCAAGTTCTCAAGACGTGTCGTAATATCCGCAAAATGATCGAATGTCTATGTCTTCGTAATCCTCAGGCTCATCGCTCAGTGCTGGCAAGTTCTCAAGACGTGCCGTAATATCCGCAAAATGATCATCATCTGCATCAAAATTTTTAACTAAATGAGGGCGACGCTCTCACAAGCAATATAGGAACCAAGTGGAAGCATAAAAAGCAAGGCAGTCACTACTGAATGTCTATGTCTTCGTAATCCTCAGGCTCATCGCTCAGTGCTGGCAAGTTCTCAAGACATGTCGTAATATCCGCAAAATGATCGAATGTCTATGTCTTCGTAATCCTCAGGCTCATCGCTCAGTGCTGGCAAGTTCTCAAGACGTGCCGTAATATCCGCAAAATGATCATCATCTGCATCAAAATTTTTTAACTAAATGAGGGCGATGCTCTCACAAGCAATATAGGAACCAAGTGGAAGCATAAAAAGCAAGGCAGTCACTACTGAATGTCTATGTCTTCGTAATCCTCAGGCTCATCGCTCAGTGCTGGCAAGTTCTCAAGACGTGTCGTAATATCCGCAAAATGATCGAATGTCTATGTCTTCGTAATCCTCAGGCTCATCGCTCAGTGCTGGCAAGTTCTCAAGACGTGCCGTAATATCCGCAAAATGATCATCATCTGCATCAAAATTTTTTAACTAAATGAGGGCGATGCTCTAGATATTCTGCTCTTGCTTCTTGGACATAGTCGTGTGTGTTATTTAGTTTTGTCATTTTTTGTGATTTTATTTACTGAAAAATCAAAAATAATAAACTTATTTCATTTGAACTTCACAAGCAATATAGGAACCAAGTGGAAGCATAAAAAGCAAGGCAGTCACTACTGAATGTCTATGTCTTCGTAATCCTCAGGCTCATCGCTCAGTGCTGGCAAGTTCTCAAGACGCGCCGTAATATCCGCAACAGCATCATCATGATCATCATCTGCATCGAAATTTTTAACTAAATGAGGGCGACGCTCTAGAAATTTAGTTAGGGTCTGCTTGCTTTGGTATCTATAGGGGAGCAAACTACTTGTCGCTTCGCATAAATCTTCATAAGATCGCTCTAGTAGCATTCGAACATGATGAGAAGCATGACTTATGGGCTGGGAAATGCTTAACTGCTTAGGGTCTATAAATTTTTTCTCATAATTGAGCCATTCTTCTTGCTCTTCTTTCGAATCGAAAACCATGAAAAGACCATGAAATGGTTTCCTAGCATTACGCGTAATCTTCTTGACTACTTGATCCACCGACTTGCCGCTCTTGCTGCTGTTGAAGATGTAGTCTCGGAAGGATGTGAAGCGAAGCAGCTCAAGGGCGACTTCACCCCGCGTCCGTCGCCGTCCGTACGGAGTGAGCGTGGCCGGGTCGGAGGCATCGTAGAGCATGTCAATTTGAGAGAGAATTGCCGCTAGCTGCAGTGGGCCTAGCACCTCGAGGGCCCTTCAATCAAACTAGAGGCTAATTGAAAAATTAAAAACTTTCTGAAAGCAAAAAGGGACCGATTGAACACAGGAATCAGGCTTGAATCTTCTCCCAAGAGGAGGGTGATGAAACGACCGGTGACGTGCATGTTGAGGAGCGAGTTAGAGGCAAAGTGATAGAAAATACTGATATGGACTTCTTTTTAAGCCTGTTTCTGTTTACTTTTTTAGTGCCTTATCTCAAACTTTCTGTAATTCGTCCCTCCTTCGAAAATGTCTGCTCTGCGCTACGATAGATTTAGGTAAACTTTGCTTATCAGCAATTTCAGGGTAGCTAAATGCTGCTGCTGCAGAAACAAACCGAAAAATTTGCTGACGTAAAACTTTGAAATTCAAAACAATGAGCAAGTCGTGCGCAAAATGCGACCACTGCCCCTGTTTTGCCAGTGGATTACTCGTAAATGCAATAAATCAGCTCACTCAAAAGGCCTTCCCTTTTTAAACCTTTAGGGGAATTCTTTAAAACTAATGCTTCAAATGCCTGCAGACAAAAACAAAGTCACGGAGAAATGGAGGTTTTCAATCTACTCGCCGCCCTCTGCGTCTGCAGTCACAGTCATCAGCGTATCGAATGCGCTGCGAAACCGAACTTCAACTACACGATCGCCGTCGTAGACATTCACCAGTGCGGCCAGTTCTTCCACACCGTTAGTTACTTTGTTTCTTGCTGCTTGCTGCACCTTATGAATTTGCATTTGGCTAGGTCCGCTATTACGGCAAACTGGACATGGAGAGCATTCGCAAGTTCGATCAGATGCTGGTAGGCTGCTGTCCGAACATCAACAAGCTCAAAATCACGCGCTGCTACACCAGGAGCACCTCATGCGACTATGCAAGCACTTCTCACGTTTGCCTTTTTTCTTTTATTTCCTGCAATTGAACAAATTTTTAGCCTAACGTAAAGAAGCATTAGTACTATAGATTTTTAAGCATTCCATAGAGAAAAGAGATCCACTTTAACTCGCCCTAGATAAAGCCTGTTCAGATAAAACTGACCTGCCTTCGCTGTCACCGACTCCCTCCGGCTACTCCAAGCCCTCCTACCCCAGCAACCACACCAACCTCGGCGCCAGTGAAGCACACGAGCAAGGGGACGGCGGGGAAGGCGAAGAGCGAGGGGGGAGGTTCACTTTCCATTCATTCCAATCCTCCTCAAAGATACCTGCCTTCTTTGCTCCAAGGAGCGACGTGGTGGAAGTGGGTGCTTGGGATCCTGGGTGTCCTGGGGAGCTGCGGATGCACATGCACATGCCTGGTGAAATGCAAAGACTCCATAACGACGTGCATCCAGGCTCACTTCAACAGCATTCGTAATTTCTCAAACTCTAGTCCAATCTTTGGAGCACTGCTTTAATCTGTAAACTGAAGGGGACCGGACGGTGGGCCTGATCACTGGAGTGGGGATGGCAGCGGCGCGGAATCGGCGCCTGTATGGCCCTCCCGTCGTGGCCTTCAACAACGTCCTGGTCCAGGCCCGGGCCAACTTCCGCCGCCCTCGCCCCTCCGCCCCGCCGGGCAACCTGGCCGCCTTCTACGCCAACCACCCCTCGAACAACGGAGGCCATTGAATAAAATGCTTTAGTTTATTTCTTTAAACTTTGGATTTTGATTTATATTTTAACGCCTGGCATGCACTTCTCCACTTTTATTGTTCCACATTTTCACAAATTCTAGTTAGACATCAAATTAATCGCCTTTTTTTATTGGAATATTGCAATGGTATGTATCAGTTGATGTAGTCGCTAGCAGTTCTTCGTATCTAAGTGCCGCTGCTTCAGAAAAGCATTCCTTATAGAAGTCCTCAGTATGGCTAACCGGAAGCAGTGATGGGTCCTTTTTCAGCTTTTCGTCAATTACCTGAAAAGTCATTCGCTTGTGCTTTTTATTTTCAATAAAAACAAAAATACACCAGAATGCCTTCAATATTTTTCCCTGCCATCCTCAAAACAATTGCATGGCTCAAGAATCGAACAAATGATTTCAACCTTGATGACTGCTGCACAAAAACGATCTTGGCATTGAAGGAGGAACTTATTCGCCTCCAAAACAGCCTCGGTTCCAAATGGCGTTTCGCTCATCGCATAAAGCGAAAGGCAGTATTGATTCTCCTCGTAAGTCATGCAGCGGAAAGGAGTCCAATTCATCTAAAAAATAAAAATACTAAAAAATAGTTAAAAATAAAAAATAAAAATTTACAATCATAAATGGACGGACTTGGCTGAATGGAAGGAAGACATAAGGTGGTTTTTTAGGCATTGTTTCCAATTAAACCTTCCTACTGCTGCGCATGCAATAAGAAGCTGCTAACTAGCATATGCATTCTTAGTTAGCAAACATTGCAGTAGCTAAGAGCGCTCATACATACAGATTAAAAGCTACGCCTGATAAAAGAAATCATGGAAGCTGAATATGTAGTAACTGGAATTTTCAATAGTCTTGAGGCACATTTATTGTGCAATCCCAGCAAAGATTTAAAACCTGCTCCTGTGACTGACTTGCGGGATGCTTTTGGAGCTTTCGCGCTCTTATGGCAGGGCTACAACCCCCACACGATGACCCTAGACCAATGCTGGGTAGGTGGAATTTTTGGGATTCCATTGGCCCTGCATTGGCCCTACTCCCACCCACATTTATTTCCTTCCCCCCTCACCTTCTCCCCTCCCCCCAAAATAAAAACTTTAAATAGAAAAAAAATCATCATCAACAGATTTTTTTTCCCCTTAAACTTACCAAAAAAAAAATTTTTTTTTTCCCCCCCCCCCCCCCTCCCCCCCCCCCCCCCCCCCTAGACCGAATCCGCAAATACCGAGAAACTATCTTCATTATGCTCGATGAAGAAGAAGCAACGGTTCTTTTCTCGCTTGATTTTATACGTAAAAAACCAGAAAATATATTTTTAGATGCTAACTGAGGCGGTTTCTGGACTCAATGGAGAATATTGGACGTGGCCCCTTGATCGATTGTTTTTAATTAAACAGCTGTATACAATTTCTAAGACAGCTTGGGAAATTGCCTTTGAAGATTTAACCGAAGAAGGTTTTTTCCCTAGCCCATTTGATGATTTTGTTTTTCTCTTTTTTTCTGATTATTGCTGTCAGTGAAATGGAAATAAAGCTAGGTGAGTTGTGAGGTAGAAAGAAAGGGAGAGGCTTAGACGCATACACACACACCAACTGACCTCCCTGCTGCGCTCTGTTGACATAAGATAAGATAAGGCACTTCTACCTTCACTCTGGGCGCTCAGTTTCATTCCAGCCCCCAATGGGATAGGCTCGTATGTTGAGACCTTCCCACCTTCCCTCCCTCCTTTCTACCTCCTCTCCCTCTCCATCCTCCTCGCTGCCCTCGCCCTCCGCCACCCTACCCTCCACCACCCGCCCATCACGCGAAGCGTGACAAACGAAGTACCCATCATCTACGATGTGGACAAGTTCGATTACTTCAAAAAAAGGTACTCAATTTTACTCCTTCATTTTTCCTTTTCTCAATCCATCATTGTGTCACTCACCGGCTTGACATATGCTCTTCTACTGCAGGAGCCAGTCGGCGACAGCCTAGAGGAGATGCTGGGGCACTCTCAACCGGAGGCCTCACCTCTTCCTCTACACCGAGCAGAGAAGGGTGGCGTGCAGGGTTCCGGACTCAGTTTCCATCGACGTGGACAAGTTCGACTACTTCAAAAGGTACCTAGCTTTACACCTTTCATTTCCACTTCTGTTCCATCTCTTGAAAAGCAAATTGCCTTTCAGTCTAAGCGCAGAGGGCAGCGCAGGAGGAACTGGAGGTCAACGCGAGCTGCAGATGAGGGAGCGAACACACCACCTTCTAAGCAGGTACCGCCTTTCCATTAGTATTTTTTCATTAGGGTCTTTATTAGCTTCTGATTCTTACAATATTCATGAATGTACTTGAAATAATTTTTGATTATTACAATATTCATTAGCCTCTGTTAGCCTTTGGAATCGCGCTCTCCCTCGCTCAAGCTAGAAATATCTGAAACAAGAGACTCCTTGCAGTTGTGCGAGGAGATATTGGGTGCGACAGCTACGAATCGCGTTCTCCCTCACTCAGGCCAGGAGAACCTGAAGCAAGAGAAAACGGCGAATGAAATTTTCTTGAAATTGTCGCACAATAATACAAAACAGCATCAAAAATTTAGGAAAAATAATGGCATTCAAAACACCTGGAATATTACCTGCTCATCTGCTTTTACTGTGATTATGAGGAACACTATTAGCTGAAGTAAGCAATGGAAAGATGATAACAAACACAAGAGCACAGAGTTTATTGACCTAAGAGCAGGACTGTCAGGGGTAACGGGACTGTCAAGCTTGGCTTTGTTTACGCAAGAACTGAGCGAGGGGCTGACAGGGGGACTCTCGGCTTTGTTTGCTTAAGAGGTGTCAAAAGGGGGTAAGGCGTGTACCGATTGACATATCTCCTTTACTACTACTGAGCAAATGGCAAGCGGAGGAAGTTGGGTCTGGTGTAGTGGTTGGACTGGAGCAGAGAAGAGATGGCCTTGGGCTTGGTGAGAATGTCAGCAGTGTTGTCCGCAGTGGGGACGAAGTGTCGCTTGTAGCCCTGGAAGCTCTGGGTCAGCTCCTCCACCTCCAGTGCTCACCTTGCCTTGTATTGACGGAGTCCTACTGGGCTTTGTAGCCAGTAGAGGATGACCTGAGAGTTGATGTAGTGGATGAGGCGGTCAAACTGGATAAAGGGTCCAAGCTGGTGGAGGGCAAAGCAAAGGAAGCAAGTAGCAATCATGGCCACCCACATCTCAATGCGGGGAATGGTGATGAGCAGGCTCTTGCAGGAGGAGGGGATGAGCTTGGACTTGGCGGCCAGGAAGACGGCCTGTCCTGCCTGGACCATGTAGGCAACAAATCCGTAGGTGCTGCCGCCACCATTGCTGAAGATGATGAGGTCGGCTGGCTGGTTGGGATCGGAGATGAGCTTGTGCGGCAGCTTCACATTGTCCAGCTGGCTCAGTTCCCTCTCCAGTTGATGCCATCCTTCTTCCACCTCCTTCCCCACCCACTCTTCCCATCCCAGCTCAGAGGGCACTCCTGTGTGGAACAGGAGGCAAGCTTGGAGTAGGAAAGGGGCTAGGAAACCATAGGGGTCGTAGAAGCAAGAGATGGCAGAGAGGAAGGCGCACTTGGTGAAAGGGCCAGAGAGGTCATCGAAGACGGGCTTGAGCGGGCTGACGAGGTTGCCGCAGACATCCCACTCCACTCCCACGTTGCGGATGACCTGCTTTGTCTGCAGGTCTGGCTCAGGCACTCCTTCCAGCACCTCTGGCATGTCCAAAGAGAACTGTCGCAGGCGGAGCTTGGCAGAGGCAAAGAGAGCAATGAGGCCAGCAATGATGCACTTGGCCTCCTCAGGGTCAGTGAAGGGGAAGATGCCATTGTCGACGTAGAAGCTGTCGGCAAGCCCACACAGCTCCTTGGGGTGAAGTCCATAGCCAGCTCCAGACTCAGCAGCATCATTGCCAAGGCGCTTGAGGCAGGCTAGGAGGAGATTGGGGCTTGGACTGGCCCCCATCACCAGCCGGATGTACTTGTAGACATTGAGGTTGCGGTTGGAGAGGGGCTTGCGGCCATCGCGGGGCAGGAGGATGTGTAGTAGGTCTTGGTGCTCAGCGCAAACAGCGATGCCGTAGAAGGCCGCAGAGACATCAGTGATGAAGATGTGCTAGCCCGCCCAGAACTTGCACTGTAGGCCAAAGAGGTTGGAGATGTGGTTGTCCCCCGTGCACAGGCAGTCGTTGAGGCTCATGCCTTCTGATGTCTTGGTGGAGCAGTCCAGGACTGGCCTGCACTTTGTAAACTCTGCACTGTACTTGAACACTGGCCAATGGGGAATGTAGTGGAGGAGAGGAGGTGTGGAGGAGGTGATGATGAACTTGATGATGCTTTCCATGGCAAACTTATCAAACTCGCCATAGTGCAAGGCCATCTCCTTGGGGCTGGTCTTGGACTCTAGGCGGATGCCGCAAGAAAGGGCGCAGCAGAAGTTGGAGGTGAGGCGGTTGACAGAGTCCTTGATGGGGAGGCCGATGAGGAAGCATCCATCCTCAATGTGTGCGATGTCAAACTCCTAGATGCCCAAATAGTCCAGGTCAGTCTGTCTCTTCAGCTCTTCCTCCACACGTCCGTAGGAGAAGAGGAAGGCTTGGGTAGGAGGGGAGGAGGCCTCGGAGAGGAGGCGCCAATCCACCCATCCCTTGAGCAGATTGCCGTAGGGAGTGAGGTAGCAGGAGAGGCCAGCGGTGACCTTGATGGCAGTGGCCTCGGGGCCGGTCACATGCTCACTGTAGTTGACTCCGAGTAGGACATCCAGGTAAATGGAGCATTGGGTGGAGGAAGGAAGGTTGAGGTAGTGGCCTGGAGGAAACTTCTGAAGGAGGTTGGGGTGGAGCTCAAAGCTGCCCACCACCACTGGCGCAGCCACCTCATCCGCTAGCAGAGTGGCCACCGGCAGCACTCGTCCGTCCTGTCGCAAGAGCTCCAGATCCATGTAGCAGGTCCACATGGACTTGGTCTGTCCATCGCAGGCGGTGGAGAGTGTGATGTGAGTGGAGCCGTAGGCGTGTAGACCCAGCCACCAGGCACAGTCTTTGGTGATCCAAGTGAAGGAAGATCCATCGTCCGCCAACAACTCCACCCGCTTCCCTTCTCCACCCTTGGGGTTGTAGGCATTGAGTGTGCAGAGGGCATGGAGAGTGTAGGGGAGGTGTGGTTGGACTGACTGGCAAGGCTGGCGCAGGCGGTGCCAGGAAGGGCCTGGAGGGTGGAGTGGAGGATGGTGTGGTGTTTGGCCTGACACTCCTGGCAGCAGCCCTTGTTGTGGCAGTCCTTGGCCTCATGGCACTGTCGGAGGCAGTTGAGGCAGAGGGGAATCTCCTTGGCCCGGCGGAGGCGAGCTTGGGGGGTGGAGTACTTGGTGCAGTCGCGGGGATAGTGGTTGTCATTGCAGAAGGTGCAGTAGATGGCGCTCCCATCCGCTTGATGCAGCTTGGGCTTTTCTCCGCTTGGGGCCTGTGAGGACTTGCAAGGCTGGCTGCCAGAGCCCTTCTGGTTGCTGGAGCCCTTCTTGCTCTTTTGTGTGGTCAGCTGAGGCAATGAGCATGGTCCGGACTTGGCCGGACAAGACTGGCCTGCTCCTAATAGAGCTGCACCAGAAGAGATGGAAGGAGGCGGAGCGTTGGCATCCAGCTCTAGACAAAAGCGGGCTTCTGTCTGGAGTAGGATGACGAGCTCGTCGAAGGAAGGATTGGTGAGGATGCCCGTCTGACGGCGCTGCAGCATGATCTCCCACCAGTAGTCCAATGGCAGCTTAGCGGTGATGAGGGGAAGATGAGAGTCCAGGTCTCCAACGCCAAGTGAACGCAGCTGGTTGGCCATGGCAAAGAGAAAGTCCATGAGGCTGGAGATCTGTTCCCAGCCACTGAAGCTGTGGATAGGCAGGACGTCGTGGAGGGCCTGGATCAGCTCACGCTTCGTTCCCGCCAGGTCCCCATAGGCCTCTAGGAGCACCTTCTTTGCATCCTTGTAGTCTGTGGCCTTGTAGCAGTGGCACCAAATGACCTTGGTGTGGGCTTGGCCCTTGAGGCAGGAGAGGAGGAGCTCCAGCTTGTTGGGGGCAGGCATGGGCTCCTGGTCGAAGTAGTACTGCCACCACTCCCACCAACGCGCAAAGTCTGCAAGGTTGCCTCCATCAAAGAAGCAAAGCTCGGGGCGCTGATGTCAAGATCCTGCATGGCCAAGGGCCATGTCCAGGTAGGAGCTGGAGTGGCGGACGGCCCTGGCAGAGGCGGGGTTCCCAACAGAGGTGGGGTTCCCAACAGAGGCGGGGTTCCCGGCAGAGGTGGGCTGAGTGTTGGAGGTGGAGGTGAAGGCCGTGGCCGCAGACGTCACAAATGCTGTCAACAGCATGCCTGAACTTGTCACCCCCGGAGCTGGAGCAGTTGTAGTCATAGGTCCCCCGCCCGTACTCACCACCAACCCCGTCAGGGACATGGAGAAGAGAGGAGTTGAGGCAGTAGCTGCAGTAGTAGAGGATGAAGCAGGGGTGAGACTTGTGGAGGGCCCTGCAGAGGCGGGAGCTCCAACGCGGATGGGCGGGTTGGGCTGAGTGTTGAAAGGCAGGGAGGCGGAGGCCCAGCATGGACACAGGGACTGAGAGGAGTGGATGATGGTGGCCCGCTCTGCCTCTGCGTGCTTGACGTGCTCTTTCATCCACTCAACCTCCTTCTGCAGGGCCATGTTCCTCGTCTGCGCTTGGTTGGCCTCGGTGCTCTTCTGGATGAGGGTAGTGGAGAGGGCGTTGTTGGACTCTTGGAGGAGTTGGAGGTCCTGATGGAGGCGGGACTCGGCTTCATGGAACTGGCGCTGAACCTGAGTCCCTTTGTCCTGGATGGCCTTGAGGCGCTGCTGCATCTCCTTCTTCATGCCCTCCACAGTGTGCCACAGCTGCTACACCTTGCTCTGCATCGACTGGGAGGTGGACTTGGCTTGCTGATGGAGAGCTTGTTCCTGGAGAAGGAGAGCCGCCTGCTCTTGCTGTACTTGCTTGGTCTCCTGCAGGGCCTTCTGGGCGCTGAGGCGCTCAGCTGCAACAGAGTCCAGGGAGGCCTGGAGCTCAGTGAGGCACTGCTGGGAGACCATGGCCTGAGCCTGGAGGGCTTCCTTGGTGGCGTCAGCCTCTTGTTGAAGCTGAGCCATGCGGATGGTGGGTGTCTCCTCCTCCATCTCAAGGTCATCATCCTGGTCCAGGTTCTCCTCCTGTCCACCATTCTCCTCCTCGTTGTTCTCCTCATTGTCCACTGGCTCTGCATCATCCAGGTGCCCGGCAGCCAGCTGCTGGAAAAACTCAGACTCGGGAATGCCACCAACGCGATGAGGAAGGTGAGGTGAGGAAGAGGGATTGGGGACGGGCTCTCGCTCCCCCATCAGCTCCGCCCAGAAGCACTCCTCGTGAGGCTCCAGGCTGGATTGGTGGAAAGGCAGACCTGTGTGCTCCTTGAAGTGAGTAGGGCCAATGTAGGAGTACTCGTGGTAGGAGGTGTGCTTGAGAAGGCCTTGGTCCTTGAGCTGTAGGAGGAGAGGGCAAGGGGAGCATCCCATGCCCAGCTCACAGGGTGGGCAGAGGAAGAGGAAGGGCCGGGTGCTCTCCATCCACTCCTCAGGGGCAATGGTCTTGGAGATGTTGTGGCGGGCCTCCAGAGCTCGGAAGCCAGTTTTGGAGGTGGCGCCGGAGGGTGAGAAGGCATTGGAGAGGCCAGCAAGACAGTAGATGTCCTGGCACCGGAAGCACTTGATCTGGTTAGGTAGATGATGCTCGGCATCACAGGCATGGCTGCACTTGATGGGGTAGCGCTGGGAGACAAGGGCAAAGCGGGAGAGGTAGGCCAAGCCCGCAGCAGAAGCGCTGGGCTGCTCCTTGTTGCTCATCTTCTCGACCTTGTTCTGATTCTGACTCTAGCCCTAGAGAGGGCTGTTGGGAAGGTGAGTGGATAGAAGAGGTCGGTGAAGAGGAGATGAAGCTTGAGCTTGGCAGAGGCAAGCTGGAGGAAGAAGGTGAGAGGGTGATGAAAGAGTGGGAGACCTGTACGGCTGGGGGTCCAGAGAAGGAAGCTGAGGTTGTCCTTGAAGATGCTCTGGCCGCCGACGAAGGTGAACTCCCTGGTTGACAGGCTCCACAAGCTGAAGGAGGGAGAGGTCTCTACTCCTCCCCAGCTCTGTTGCGCATTGACGGTTAGTTTTCTTCTCCTATTTTACTCAAGCAGAATGTGTCAAGAGTGTGAAATGCAGAAGGTGCAAGAGAGGGAGGGCAGGCAGTTGAAATGGATGATGCTGGCAGTGGGGTAGGGAGTGAGAATGGCATGACTACATACCCACGACTGACTAAACTGCGACGTTTCCCTCAACAAAGTGGATGGTTCCGAAGTCTGGGTGGTTAGCATGATGGGGGATGGGCTTGGTGTTGTTCTTGAGGGACCATGCGTGGTCTCTGCCATAGTGGACATCAGGTCTGGAGGTGGAAAGAAGGCATGAGAAGAGTGACCTTGAAGTGGATGGTTCCGAAGTCTGGGTGGTTGGCATTGGCACGATGGGGGATGGGCTTGGTGTTGTTCTTGAGATACCATGCGCCGCCATAGTGGATATCAGGCCTGGAGGTGGAAAGAAGCCGGAAGAAGAGTGACCTTGAAGTGGATGGTTCCAAAGTCTGGGTGGTTGGCACGATGGGGGATGGACTTGGTGTTGGTCTTGAGGGACCACGGGGGCTCGTTGCCGTAGTGGACATCAGCTCTGGAGGTGGAAAGAAGGCATGAGAAGAGTGACATTAAAGTGGATGGTTCCGAAGTCTGGGTGGTTGGCACGATGGGGGATGGACTTGGTGTTGGTCTTGAGGGACCACGGGGGCTCGTTGCCATAGTGGACATCAGCTCTGGAGGTGGAAAGAAGGCATGAGAAGAGTGACCTTGAAGTGGATGGTTCCGAAGTCTGGGTGGTTGGCACGATGGGGGATGGACTTGGTGTTGGTCTTGAGGGACCACGGGGGCTCGTTGCCGTAGTGGACATCAGCTCTGGAGGTGGAAAGAAGGCATGAGAAGAGTGACCTTGAAGTGGATGGTTCCGAAGTCTGGGTGGTTGGCACGATGGGGGATGGACTTGGTGTTGGTCTTGAGGGACCACGGGGGCTCGTTGCCGTAGTGGACATCAGCTCTGGAGGTGGAAAGAAGGCATGAGAAGAGTGACCTTGAAGTGGATGGTTCCGAAGTCTGGGTGGTTGGCACGATGGGGGATGGACTTGGTGTTGGTCTTGAGGGACCACGGGGGCTCGTTGCCGTAGTGGACATCAGCTCTGGAGGTGGAAAGAAGGCATGAGAAGAGTGACCTTGAAGTGGATGGTTCCGAAGTCTGGGTGGTTGGCACGATGGGGGATGGACTTGGTGTTGGTCTTGAGGGACCACGGGGGCTCGTTGCCGTAGTGGACATCAGCTCTGGAGGTGGAAAGAAGGCATGAGAAGAGTGACCTTGAAGTGGATGGTTCCGAAGTCTGGGTGGTTGGCACGATGGGGGATGGACTTGGTGTTGGTCTTGAGGGACCACGGGGGCTCGTTGCCGTAGTGGACATCAGCTCTGGAGGTGGAAAGAAGGCATGAGAAGAGTGACCTTGAAGTGGATGGTTCCGAAGTCTGGGTGGTTGGCACGATGGGGGATGGACTTGGTGTTGGTCTTGAGGGACCACGGGGGCTCGTTGCCGTAGTGGACATCAGCTCTGGAGGTGGAAAGAAGGCATGAGAAGAGTGACCTTGAAGTGGATGGTTCCGAAGTCTGGGTGGTTGGCACGATGGGGGATGGACTTGGTGTTGGTCTTGAGGGACCACGGGGGCTCGTTGCCGTAGTGGACATCAGCTCTGGCTTCGTGCCGGTTCATCTCCAGACCGCAGTAGCACCTGGAAGAGGCAAAGAGATTGAAAGAAAGAGGGAGGAAGAGTAGTAACCGATTAGTTTTCGTGTTCCGAACCGGCTTATAGCATAGGCGGCGGTTGAAGTTGTTGCCGAACCAGACGTGGTTAACGACGCTTCGCTGAGCGTTCATTTCTTTCAGAGGGATTCCAGGTTTCATCCCGACTGGGTACTAGAGTGAAGCAATGCTCCACTCCGCCAGCCCTCCCTCCACCCCCTTCCCACTTGTCATAAGCAAGTCTGGCCGCGTCTCAAAGCTCCAATTGGCAAACGACTTTTTGCGCTTGACGCGCTTCTTCAAACATTATGAAGTTTCTTTGCCATTCCACTTTCCTTTTCAGAGTGGGCGAGTTAGATAATGAGGAAAGCTGTTTTCAAATTGACAATGGCAGTTAAAATCAGTCACATTGACAACAGCAGTAAACGTCAATATTGATAAAACGGCGAGCAAATGAACTTATCAATGAAATGCTAGACTTCATAAAAATGGTGTAAAAACTGAGCGCGAAAGAGATAAAATATGCTGGCGTTGAGAAGGTGATCAATCGGTGAGAAGGATGCCGGACTCATCGGGCATGGCAATGCCATAATCATGGATGTTAAAAGGACGATTGTAGTCTGCCATGCGGGTGACGAGAGGAAGGGCGAGTAGGAGAACAAGGGAGACGAGCAGCGTGACGCAGAGGAAGACCCAAAAGAGCAGACGATCCAGTGTCTCTGCTATGCGCCGCCACTCATTGCCCAGGTCCAGCGCTGTCCTCAAAACGCTTGGCCAGCTGACCCCCCATCAACTCCCAGAGGCAGACACAACCGATTGATGCTGATAGAAGCACGGAGCCAGCGCAGGGTTCTCAGCGTCTCTTCATCCATCATCTGCCGATGCAGCGCCTGGCTATCGCAGGAGTTTGGCTCGGAAAAGAGACGGCGGCCCCCGCCGTTGGACAAGCCTTGCTGCTGCTGCAAGGACGGGGCACTGGTGGGTAGCTAGAGTGGACTGCTTCTAGGAGACTGGCTGAGCATGGAAGGTGGGGCGTGGGCGGAGAGAAGCCTGGCTGCAGTTGCCGAGATCGGGGCAGGTGCAGACCTGGTGCATGCCGCCAGCAACGGGCTTGAAAGCAACTGACTGGCTCATCTTTCTAGGTCTCTCCTCGCAGTCTCCTTCTGTTTGTCATAGCCTTACAGCTGAGGAGCAGACGGGAAGCGAAAAACAGGACCAGGAGAAGGAAGATTTGAATGTGGGCGTTGAAGGCGGGAACGCTTGGGCCGTCTGGATTTCATGCGGAGGAAACGACGAAGTTTCCGCAGCACCAGCCAGCGCATCCAGTGCGGCACTTCGCTTTGAAGTGGTGCTAAAAATTCACTGCTCGCTTATGAAAAGAGCACTCTAGCGGGTGGGTGCGCTGAGAAACCTCGGTAGTGGAAATTGAGGACGAGAACTGTCATGAGGACAGAGACACTTGTCAGCCCCATCACCAGTATTAGGTAACAGCCTGAGTAAAAGTTGATAAGTTGGCTGAAATGAGATGGCAAAAATGGGCACCGATAAGAGGCAGTGCGTCGCTGGTCTCAGGCATGCGCTCGGCAATGTTGAGCATGAAGACGGAAAAGGCTAGGAGGACGGTGACTCCCAGAGTGATCTTTTCACCACTGTCTGGCGGCAGCCAGAAGACCAGCAGTGTCAGACAGGTCAGCATGCTGCCTGACAAAAAACCCACACATTCTCATTTCCGCAGCTCAATTTTTCTCAAGGGCCTGAACATGGAATGACGGCGTTGTAGACATAAAAAAGAATTTTTCTTTGAATATGAATGAAGAAGATGATGTCTGGAAATAGGTTCTCACAGCAGGAATACTTCACCACCCGTCGCATCTGCAAAAAGCTCATTAGTCCAATTTCGACTCCCTGACTTGGCGGTTTAGAGGTGCACCTGGTGCGTTGATATGAGATCAAACTCCCCGGATTTCACGTAGGTAGAGAGATCCACGCTTTTGCGATAGAAGGATATGTTGAGGAGGTCTCCATGGAATGTCCATGAGCCAAATTTTAGGTAGCAGTGTTGGCTTACAAAAGTAGTGTAAAGTAAAGTAGGGTTTTAAATAAAACTCTAAGAACCTGTCGAAAGGGAAGTAGGAGACGTCGGTTTTGCAGGTGCTTTTGAGACGCGCAGGAATGGGCCAGAAAACGGTGCCATTGAAATATACCATGGCCCTGCTCGCCATCTTCTCACCATAATAGTGTTCCGCACTGCAAAGCTCTCCTCACTTCAGCACTCTTGTTAAACTTTGCAGCTAAAGACTTGTTGTAAAGGACAATGTCTGGTGTCCAAATGAACGGCTCAGGGATACGCATGGAAGTCATGCCTCCGAAATCGCGTGGATTCCACCTAAATTCATCCCCTGCCTCATACCTATTCACAAATATATGAGGTAGAAATGAGAGCCTTAGAAACTCGTCCTGCCATTGCTGGTCCAGCCATACATTGAGTGTGAGCACCTGGTTCTTTTCGTCCTGCAAACCAGTGGAAACGAACGGTAGAAGGCAATGGAAATTGTTGAAAAAGAAGACCATGTCCGCAACATGGATCAATGTAAGGCCCAGCTCCACTTGCACTGAGTGGGAAACGTTTCTCACTGGCCGCGTAAATTTCTGGTAATGCCTGTGTTCGGACATTTGCTTTGGATAAGAAGAGAAAAGTCTAGGAGAACTTGGAAAGGTGGTAGAGAAGTCGCTGTTCGTCGGTTTCCTGTGGCCAAAGCTCTTGCCCAAACGGCAGAATCAAGTGTTCAGGAATGGCTCAAACGAAGCAATAATTGGAACAAATAACATGGTAAAATTGATAACCAAGCAAACGTGACAAATGCATAGCCAGCAACATAGACCCACCCATTGTATATGAGCTTTACTTTGAACTCTTTCGTAGATCAGCCGTGAAAGGCAATTTACTCCAAGCCCTTTGAGCTGTGTCAAGGAGCCAAGCCAAGTTTAGGCTATTTCCTTACTTCCTGTCAGCGCAGCGTTGAAATGAATGAAACACAAGGCCGCAGCTCTCAGTGGCAGCATATCTACAATTTTCATAGCACCACTTTTTACACTTCACAAGCTTAGTCAGGGCTATCGACAAAGAAGGGGCGAACTTGTTGCAAATTGAATCTGCACCCAATTTCTTGCCCGAGGCAAGGATGTGCCTGGAGGCACTGACGAAGCTTAGAGAAGAGGTTGTAAAATAAAATGAGGTTGAAGTAGCGTAAAGGGGAATATGAGGGGCGTGGAGAAGAGAGCCTTGAACGGGCGCTAACCCAGTTGCTGGCGAGACCCGGCAAAGACGGATGCCACACAAAGACTTTTCTCCCTTCCCTCGGGATTCCCTTGGCTCCCTCCGCCCCCTCCTTCGTCCCATGCAACTTCCTCCCAGCCCAGCCACTAGGCTTTTGCCTAGATTGGCGTGACTGCTTTCGGAAAGGCCTGCATCCTGAAATAGATTCTGCCTAATCTCTGAGTTCTGCCTCCTTTGAATTGCATCCTCCTCAGTGCACCGATGTCCAGGCCATTAGAATGAGAACGCTTATCATGGTGTTGCCAACGTGAAATCGAACCAAATTCTCTCTCTACAACATCACTGGAGTATAAAAACAGGAGAGCACTGACAAGCGCAGGAATGTAACTGGAACATACTAGAAGCCCTCATTTGCTCAAAGAAGCATGAAATTTGAGATTCTTCAAATTGGAAAACGTAAGAGGAAATAAAGTGGACAGGAATTACCACAGCAACAAAACCAGCGTCAAAGCAACGCGGCCTAGAAGAGTGCTAGAATTCTAGGACCCCTACGGAGAAGCAAAGAAATCTTGGAGGAAGTGGGCGCCAGAAGCATAGGGGACTAGGTGAGGTCCTGGTAATCACTGTAGTTGTGATTGGCGACGGCTGTGGGGACCGCGGAGCCTCCCGCCAGGTTGCTCGGCAGCGGGGCAATGTCCACCTTCCCTGTGGCCCCGTAGCCACCGCCCAACCCCGCGTTGCCTTCAACCACCCTTCTTCTCCCTTCCCTGCCCCATATTTGCAGAAAAGTTCGAACTGGCTTTGGCCGCGAAATCGTCCGGCTGCCACTCCTCCTCCTCCTCTTTCGGCTCTGCCCAGTCCTGCAGGTGGAGAAGAGGGGGTGAATGGGGGAGGAGGAAAGAAGGATGGATGGGAGCCTGGAGTTCGCCGGAAGCAAAAATGGCATAGAAGAGGACGCCGGTGAAGTGAATGAGAGAGGCCAGCAGAAAGATCGTCTCCCATCCCGCCGGACCCTATATGGAACAATGGGTAGAGCATGAGGGTGGACGGAGGATTGAAAGGGAGTGAAACGTAGTGTCCTTTGATTCGCTCGGTGACAACAGGGCAGATCATGCCGGAGAAGGTGCCGACGCCGTTGGAGATGCCCATGAGCAGCGCCGCATAGCGAGGCGCGATGTCCAAATGATTCACGTTGAAGCCTTATAATGTCCCCTTGTCTCCTCTACTCGGCTTCAAACAGGGCAGAGAACCAGAAATGGCGAATCCAGAGCATCCGACAGCGATGATGAGGCCGAGGATGGCAGAGGTGCGATTGGAGCCGCTGTAGCCGACAACAAGAAGGAACAGCGCTTCGCCCCCGAAGCCTTCAAATCGCTCAAGCTCATGGAAGCTGAGAGAAGAGAAAGGGCCTGAAAACCGCCGCAGTTGAAGATCTTGCGAACGTTGGTTGTGGAGAGGATGCCCTGGGAACGGAGGTAGTCCGCCAACTGGCCGCCAACCAGTACCATCACTGCCATCACTAGGTGAGGCAGTGAGGCAAGGAAGCCGCTCTGAAATCGATTTTGTGGGCTGAATGAGCAGAGGAGTAATGAGAAGAAAGAGAGACCTCAGACATGTCCATGTGCAGCACTTCACGCATGTAGGTGAGCTGATGGTTGAGCAGGAGGTAGAAGGTCCAGGAGCGGGCGAAGTTGGCCACCACGATGGCCCAGACCGGCTTTGAGGTTATGATGGCTTTCCAGGGAATGTTCGTCAGCTGCAGCATCAGCGTCCAAATGCATGCCTCCGAGCGAAAAAGGGGAAGGAGGGGGACTTTCATGACGTTGTGGGAGACGTGTCCGATGGAGCTTTCGATGTACTGCTTCTCGTCCTCACTGATGGTGGGGTGGTAGGCGGGCTTCTCGAATATCATGGCGTACCAGAACACCGTCCAGATCATCCCCATCACACCTGCCAACTCCTGAGAAGCTCCCCAGAAAGCCAGGGAGTAAAAGGAGGGTGAAGAGAGACCGTAGAAGTAGAAGGGTGACTGCCAGGTGATGTAGGAGACGAGCATGGCGCTGGCAGGGAGGCCGATGACGGCGCCGGCGTAGGAGCCGGTGAAGGCGGTGGTGGCGAGTTTGGAGCGTTCGAGGGGCGGTGCCCAGTAGCGCCAGCAGCCGTGCATGGCGGGATAGCTGGCGCCCTGGACGACGCCCTGGAGCATCTGGATGATCCCCGTCCCGAAGTAGCCGTTTGCCAGCGCCACCGGCATGAACAGGTTCAGGAACGACGCTGCCCCGATCGCCATGCCGAACAGCCTCAATTGCACTATCTACCTTGACAGAGGAGCTGCTGTTCTCAGTTTGTTTTTCATTTTCTTTTTGCTTTCAATTAATTCTTTTGATAATATGTACGGTTTTGAGTCTTGGGAATCTTTAAGAAAAAGTTGAAAGGCCGAGAGCGGGCCTCCAGATTAACTAAGAAAACGCGGCACTTTGATCTCGGCCGTGATAGTATAGGGGTTAGTACTTCGCGTTGTGGCCGCGACGACCCAGGTTCGAGTCCTGGTCACGGCATTCTTTTGCTCTTTTTTACAATTTTTTTTAATTTAGCAAAATTAATTTTTTTAGCAAATGAGGGAAGGCGGTTTAACTTGTTGGGTGGGAATTTGGCGGCAAGAAATCCGCCTGGAAGTTGCGTAATGATGTAGCCGTAAAAGAAGGCGGACTCCATCCAGCCCTTCTCCGATATGGTCCACTTGAACTGGGCAGTCTGACAGAAAAAAAGGATAAGAGGTGGAAAAGTAGGAAAGGAACAAGCGAGAACAATGTTGCGTCCGGTGATGGGATCGGTGTAGGACTTGGTCATGGCGTTGCGGGCAGCTCCGAAGTTGCAGCGGATGCCGAAGACGATGATGAAGCCAATGTTGGCCATGATGGCCAGCTGCCAGCGCTTCGCACATCGGCAGCAAACGCAGCGCTCCATCGTCTGCACACCAATCATTCACTTCAAACACTGACCTTCACAGATAGAGAGGGATGGGAGGAACGGTGAGGAGTTTGTTGCGAGCAGTGCTTCCGGCGCCGCTTTCGTAGGAGTAGACATTGGCGTCCTCGCGCCCTGCCTCCGTGCTCGCCTGACCGTCCTGCTAAGCAACATCCTCTTTCAAACTCCTTAGCTCCTTTCCTCTACCAACCATCCATCCATCAACCATTATTTGCCATGCAACTGATTTCTGCTCGGAGTTGATCGATGAGCAATTGCTAGAGCAGGGAAAGCTTACTTGATAGCCTTCATCCTCGTCGATAAGCCGCGATCGACCAGATGTATCCGAACTGGTGAATCTGCAGTCACCTTCCTCATTCATTGATGACTTTGATTATGTCTTTTACGCTCCTCTTTGATCATATGAGTTTTGGGCAGAAACATACATTGGAGAATAAGGAAGGTTTTGGCAAGCGTAATCCAATCGTTGGGAAAGATGCCTCCGATAATAGGCTATTCTTCTCCGCCAATTCATCAGGCTGACTCTTTTTGTTTTTGCGTATTATCACTAAACCAACCCTTTGCCTACTCAAGAAGTCTGTAGCGGACAACACTGAAAGACGCCCTTCTTGTCAAACGCAGCTTTAGTTTGAAAAGGATTTGAGCACTGGAGCCAGAGCTTTACTTTCACCCAGAAATAAAATTTAATTCAATTTGAAAAAGGAGTAAAATATACAATTAGACAAGAAAAACTTAAAAATTCAGTAAAAAATTTTGCAGAGTGTTAAAGTATCAGACTAAAGAGATTGGAACCTTTTGGCAAAGTCTTTGTTTTGTGCGATGAATTGTCGACCTGAGCTGACGACTCGCTCGGAGACCACGGAACCCATTTCGCCCAACCTCTTCATCCTTCCAGCTCAGACCCTATGCCACCTTCAGACTTCAATCATTGTCTTTGACATTTTCCTTGGCGGCACAAGACCTATTCAAGAAGTTTAGTCTTAGAAGCAGGGCACGAACAATGAGCATGAGGTAATTGGCGGTCTCGTCAAAGAATTGAGGCTGGAAATAGTAAAGGCTAGTTGAGTATTCATGGAAGAGGGAGAGAGAAATAAATCCAAGAGCGGCTAGCCCATTGGGCGCCTGTCACAGGACTAGACCACCTGCTCTAGTCCACAAGCCTTTTCAGCTCAGCTAGCCTGTTCTTGCAGATTTCCTAGAAAGTTTGAAATTAATCCTATCCGCAAAGCCCCGTGTAGAACCTCCTGCTCCATCGCTTATTTACATGGTTCAGGAATAAATGCATAAAGTTAGGGTGGCTAGAGTGAAATAGGGCAGAAAGCGTGGCTGTGACGTGACTGAAGGGAAGGCTTATGAAAGCTCCAATGCACTGGCGCCGAAGACCCAGCTTCCGGGCCTGCTCCAGAAAGGCGCTCCACTTTTGACACTCAACAGAGCGCAAAGAAAAACTCCATCATTCCTCCTCACCTCCATCTACTCAACTCCCTTCTCTGCATCTTCCTACTCCCCGCTTACAAACCACCCCGCTAAACCTCAACTCACCTCTAGCACCCATCCTGAAGCAGAGAAAAGGGAAAGCCAGAGGTCGGTACATGCTTCACGGCCTCATTTCCATCTAGATGAATGGTGCGGGGCATGGATTAGCTGGACTCTGTGTCCAGTCAACTTTTCCCGTGATACGGGGCGGGAAAAAGCAGTGACCTACATGCATAAAGAGAGTCTCTGCATCCCCCATCAATAGCCTCTCGCTCGCTCTTCACCCTAGAACAGGCGTCCAGAGCCCTCTTTCTCCCCATTAGCTGATTAATCGAAGGTGTGGGGGTGAGGGGGGGGGGCTGAAGGTGTGCATGAAAGCAAGCCTGACGTGATTTGCAAAGTCCCTTCCCATCCGCGCTCCTTTCACCCGCCCACCCCTTCGTCGCCATAACACAATAGGCCGCCTCACCTCCTACGCCTGCAGCTTCCTCTATTAAGGGCGCCCTGCCCCCTCCAGCCATCAAGCTTCATTCCACCTCAACAACCCTCTAACACCCCCATTCCCCCCCCCTCCCTCCACCACCCCCTCCCTCACGTACCTTCAACCCCCTCCCCTTCCCTCCCCTTTGCCTCTCTCGCTTCTCCTCCCAAGCCAACTTTCATCAATAAGCGATCAAGTGGTGGTCTCTGGCCTTGCCAGTTCCCGGGGAGGAAGGTCAACTGGGGAGGAGTGTGTAGGCGGTGGCGGGAGATAAAGAAGGGCTGGGGGAGGAGGTGGAGGGAGAAGGAGGAGCAGAGAGAGCAGTGCCCCGACCGACCGAGCGGGGCCTCACTTCTGGGCGGAGGAAATGAGAAAAGGTGAAGCCTTGTATATGAGACGCCAACATCAATTCTCTGCTCCGCTCGCCCCTTTGCCCTCCCGCCGGCCAGCTTATGGCCTAATGAAATGTCGCCCGCCCTCTGCTCACAAGCAATAAGCCGCCCTGCCCTTACGACCCTACGCCGTGCCTGTCAAGTGGAGTGGGAGGAGGGAGAGTTGGGGAGTGGTGCAATCGGAGTGGAATGCTTGCTGAGGAGGGGTGGATGTCAAAACAGAGAGGGATGCTCCCCCCATTTGCGGCAGAGGCCATCCGATGAAAGGGAGAGCAGCGGAAAGGATTGAAGGGGCTGATGGGCTTGGAGGAGGGGCGGATGGGGGAGAGATGGAGGGGATGGGGAGGGGGAGGGATGGGAGGAGAGAAGGTAGATTGAAAGGGTAGGCGGGGGCGGGCAGGGCCGGCGTCTTCTGCTCTCTCTCCTCAGTGCATATGCTATCCGCGGCACTTAAGCATCCCGCGCTCTCCCCCCACCCACCCACCTCCAACCCCTCTCTTCCTAACCTCTCTCCGTCCCCCCTCCATCCCCTCCCTCCGCTATGCATCCATCTAGTTGACTTTGCGAAAAAGGGCCTTCGGCTGTCTTTCAGGCGAGCTTGTGTGCACATGCACTCTGCCCCGAGCGCTCTATCAGGAGGATGGGGCCCGCCCTGATGCAATCTGACGTTGCAGCCCACCCTTCCCCATCCATCCATCCTTCCCCACCAGCCCTGGCCCATTCGTCCACTAACTACATTCATTCTTAATCGTCTTTCTCGGTGTCAATATCGTCCTCATTGCACCCACGACATACCTTTCAACCTATTTCACAAAATTCATTCAACCTATTCCAAAAATTTTGCAATTTGCCAATTGTATAATTTAGCATACTGATTGTTCCAAATTGAGATGAAAAAGTGATTTCGTAGAAGATTCGCACATTTTGTAGAAGAATATTTTAGCAAACAACTTTCCTTGAAAAAGCTGCCATCACCAACTTTTGACCTTCAACTTTGCCAAGATTTCACTTCCTTCACCCTTCTTCATCTAAGGCCTACAACCTTCTATATGTATGTTAAATCATTTAAAAAATTGATTTTTTTCAGGATATAGAGTCTGCATTTTTATTTGCTTGAAAATTGATGTTGGTGCTGCTTATGGTAATTATGGTTCTGATTATTGCTTTAATTTATGTTCAAGGTGTTTACATCCGCTAAACAAATCGCCGAAGCAAAATTGAGAGGAATGAATTGGTAATGGTATAGGGGAATATCATGACCAGTATCACACCACCTCAGAAAAAACCCGAAACTATCAAAAGATCAAACAAATGCTTTTAACATGTCATGCACAAAAAGGGTCAAAGTTAAGCAACTAAAAAGGGGGTCACTGTCAAATAGGACGGGGAACTCTACAAAAAAAATTACTGAGATCACTCATGGGTAATCTTGAGCGGCTGATCACCTTGGACTTTCTTGGCCTTCTGAGGTTTGGGCGGGTCGGCTGGGGCCTGGAGCAAGACGCCGCCGTCCTCCGTGAACTTGGCGCTGATCTTGGCCTTGTCCACGCCCTCGGGGATGGGCAGGGAGCGTGTGAAGGAGGAGGCCGTGTAGAAGCTCCCGTCCTCCGCCTTGCGCTCCGAGCCAGCGATCACCGTCATCCGCCCGTCCTTCGTCAAGATTTGCACCTCCTCCGGCTTATACTTGTTCATGTCCAGGTACACCTGGAGTAATAATTTTTTGTGGCTCATGAACTAGATTAAAATTGTTAGACTTTCGGAAAAAAATGTGTGGATTTTGTGGAAACTTTTGAAATGATTCGATAAACTAATGGAAGAGCTTTTTTCCTAACAGCCATAACACCTAAATTATGAAATCTTTTTGGAAAGCTAGAACCATGAACAGGTTATTAAAACACTGTCGTTTAATTTCCGTCTCAACCTCAAGCCTACGCTGTAAAATCACTGAAAATTAAAAAAAAGTATACCTCCATTTTGTAGGAGCCGTCAGGCTGGCGCTTGACAGGGTTCTGGAGGGACTCTGTCTCCCGGCTGACGATGTCGCGGCCCCAATTGACGGGGTTGAACAGGGCCCGGCTTAGCCCCTCCAACTCCGCCAGTTCTCGCTCCACGACGTTGGAGTAGGCTTGACAGGGTTCTGGAGGGACTCTGTCTCCCGGCTGACGATGTCGCGGCCCCAATTGACGGGGTTGAACAGGGCCCGGCTTAGCCCCTCCAACTCCGCCAGTTCTCGCTCCACGACGTTGGAGTAGGCTTGACAGGGTTCTGGAGGGACTCTGTCTCCCGGCTGACGATGTCGCGGCCCCAATTGACGGGGTTGAACAGGGCCCGGCTTAGCCCCTCCAACTCCGCCAGTTCTCGCTCCACGACGTTGGAGTAGGCTTGACAGGGTTCTGGAGGGACTCTGTCTCCCGGCTGACGATGTCGCGGCCCCAATTGACGGGGTTGAACAGGGCCCGGCTTAGCCCCTCCAACTCCGCCAGTTCTCGCTCCACGACGTTGGAGTAGGCTTGACAGGGTTCTGGAGGGACTCTGTCTCCCGGCTGACGATGTCGCGGCCCCAATTGACGGGGTTGAACAGGGCCCGGCTTAGCCCCTCCAACTCCGCCAGTTCTCGCTCCACGACGTTGGAGTAGGCTTGACAGGGTTCTGGAGGGACTCTGTCTCCCGGCTGACGATGTCGCGGCCCCAATTGACGGGGTTGAACAGGGCCCGGCTTAGCCCCTCCAACTCCGCCAGTTCTCGCTCCACGACGTTGGAGTAGGCTTGACAGGGTTCTGGAGGGACTCTGTCTCCCGGCTGACGATGTCGCGGCCCCAATTGACGGGGTTGAACAGGGCCCGGCTTAGCCCCTCCAACTCCGCCAGTTCTCGCTCCACGACGTTGGAGTAGGCTTGACAGGGTTCTGGAGGGACTCTGTCTCCCGGCTGACGATGTCGCGGCCCCAATTGACGGGGTTGAACAGGGCCCGGCTTAGCCCCTCCAACTCCGCCAGTTCTCGCTCCACGACGTTGGAGTAGGCTTGACAGGGTTCTGGAGGGACTCTGTCTCCCGGCTGACGATGTCGCGGCCCCAATTGACGGGGTTGAACAGGGCCCGGCTTAGCCCCTCCAACTCCGCCAGTTCTCGCTCCACGACGTTGGAGTAGGCTTGACAGGGTTCTGGAGGGACTCTGTCTCCCGGCTGACGATGTCGCGGCCCCAATTGACGGGGTTGAACAGGGCCCGGCTTAGCCCCTCCAACTCCGCCAGTTCTCGCTCCACGACGTTGGAGTAGGCTTGACAGGGTTCTGGAGGGACTCTGTCTCCCGGCTGACGATGTCGCGGCCCCAATTGACGGGGTTAACCCCTTCCCCTCAATCTTTTTCCTTTATGAACAGGGCCCGGCTTAGCCCCTCCAACTCCGCCAGTTCTCGCTCCACGACATTGGAGTAGGCTTGACAGGGTTCTGGAGGGACTCTGTCCCCCGCTACGAGGCCGCGCCCCCAATGGACGGGGTTGAACAGGCCCGGCTTAGCCCCTCCAACTCCGCCAGTTCTCGCTCCACGACGTTGGAGTAGGCTTGACAGGGTTCTGGAGGGACTCTGTCTCCCGGCTGACGATGTCGCGGCCCCAATTGACGGGGTTGAACAGGGCCCGGCTTAGCCCCTCCAACTCCGCCAGTTCTCGCTCCACGACGTTGGAGTAGGCTTGACAGGGCTCTGGAGGGACTCTCTCTCCCGGCGGACGAGGCCCCGCCCCCCCCCAACAACGGGCGCGCCCCCCCTCCCCTCCCCCTCCCCCCCTCCCCGCCACAAACAAACTCCCTCCACCCCCCACCCAATTGAACAGGGCCCGGCTTAGCCCCTCCAACTCCGCCAGTTCTCGCTCCACGACGTTGGAGTAGGCTTGACAGGGTTCTGGAGGGACTCTGTCTCCCGGCTGACGATGTCGCGGCCCCAATTGACGGGGTTGAACAGGGCCCGGCTTAGCCCCTCCAACTCCGCCAGTTCTCGCTCCACGACGTTGGAGTAGGCTTGACAGGGTTCTGGAGGGACTCTGTCTCCCGGCTGACGATGTCGCGGCCCCAATTGACGGGGTTGAACAGGGCCCGGCTTAGCCCCTCCAACTCCGCCAGTTCTCGCTCCACGACGTTGGAGTAGGCTTGACAGGGTTCTGGAGGGACTCTGTCTCCCGGCTGACGATGTCGCGGCCCCAATTGACGGGGTTGAACAGGGCCCGGCTTAGCCCCTCCAACTCCGCCAGTTCTCGCTCCACGACGTTGGAGTAGGCTTGACAGGGTTCTGGAGGGACTCTGTCTCCCGGCTGACGATGTCGCGGCCCCAATTGACGGGGTTGAACAGGGCCCGGCTTAGCCCCTCCAACTCCGCCAGTTCTCGCTCCACGACGTTGGAGTAGGCTTGACAGGGTTCTGGAGGGACTCTGTCTCCCGGCTGACGATGTCGTGGCCCCAATTGACGGGGTTGAACAGGGCCCGGCTTAGCCCCTCCAACTCCGCCAGTTCTCGCTCCACGACGTTGGAGTAAGCCGGTGTACTGAACATATAGTGATGCGAATTTTTGATAGGCGGTGTGAACATATTGTAGGCGGTGAAAACTGCAAAAACAAGCTTTTGGGCTGATCTGAAGGCTGGATCTCAAAGAGGGGTCAGAATGCGTGACGATCATGTGCTTAGTTGGAGCAGATATGCATTATTGATTAAACGGCAGGACCTTACAATTTCGCCTGAATATATTGTAGGCGCGCCTATCATATGTTCACCAAAAATGAATATATTGTAGGCGAACAGGGGGAAAAGAAGCCGCGTGCATTTTTGAAGACATGATTGTTCATGACGCGGTCTCCTTTGCATAATTTAGCCTTTGATTACCTTCGTTTGCTTGTCTATAAGATTTCCACCGCCTACTATATGTTCAAATCGCCTACTGTTTGTTCGCCTACTATGAGTGAACAAATACTATGGTGATATTTTCGTAACCAATGAAGTTTGACTGGCAATGAAGGAGAATAGCTGTATGAAAGGAGACAAGAATAGCAAGTTATTTGAAGATACGCCCGTAAATAGCTAGGGAAGGAATGGCATTGAACTGCTGGCTAAAGCTGAGCAAATCACTGGGTGAGGTGATCGATTGAATTATGCATTCTTCAAACCTCCCTCTGCTGACCACCTCCCTCCGCTTCGTCAAGCTCACCGATGTCCTCATCTACAAGGCCCGCCTACAGCTTCTCAACGACTGGTGCAGCGGACTACAGGCTCGCCGCGAGCTGGAGACCAAGCGGGATTCGGGTGGAAAGTTCACTGCCGAGGACAAGGATAAGCTCAAAAAGGTTGTTCTATTCTCTGCCATTTCACCACAGCTATCCATTTCCAATTCTTTGTTGCCATCAGATGCGGGAGGAGGGCTGCCCCTTCCGGGACTATCTACGAGATCTACGAAGCAGGAGATCTACGAGATCCTTCTCCACGTGGGGCAGCTCAGCATCGTCACCGTTCGCAAAGCATCCCTCTCCATCCCCGTCGAGGTATCCCCCATCTTTCTTTCCTAGTGCCTTACAATTGTTGGTCTCAGGGGAGCCTGATCTACGCCTTGCGGGCCAACCTGGGTCTCGGGCTCGAGGACACCCTCCGAGAGGGCATCGATCGTCTCACGGACACCATCGACAGCCTCAGCGACAAAATCAGTTCCTTAACCCTTCTCTTTCTTACTCACAAAATCCCATGCCCCAACATTTGCAGTAAAAAAGCGAAAGAAGGGAGGGGAGGAGATGGACTACGAGGAGGATGGGGAGAAAGAAGACTCCCCACAGCCCAAACGCAACCGTGACAACTCCCCCCATCCTAGCCACCACAAGGACTACTAGTTCTATTATCATTTGTTGATTGATAATCTCCATTTTTACCATCGCCTATTCTTTATTCAAAACGCCTACAATCCACGCCAGCCATCGCCTACTGTTTATTCAAAAACGGCTACTGTTTATTCGCCTCGCCTATAATATACTAGTAATATGGGTCAGTGGCCGCGCTTCGCGCGGCCACACTTCATTTCTTCACATCATATGAAATCACATCATTCTTTTTATTTCTTCTTTCAAAAGCAATGAATCGAGTCTGTTGATCCCAGGCATCAATAATATTTGCTGAAATGAAATTAATTTTATATCTCAACAAAAGTCAAAATGTTAAATTCAACCAGTTTTGGAAGATTGGAACATCCACTGATCAGAAATGCAAGTTAAAAAGATCTATGACTGTTAGCCTCGCACACAGTCAACTTGACCTCTGGAATTGAACATCTGCATATTCTTACTTATGAATATCTTGCAGCATCAGCTCACTGAGTAGAGCCCAAATCGCGAAAATTGACTTCACTCAATGCAATTTTTCAATATTATTATTTGTAAAATGTGAAAAAGTAAATACATGATCTTAAACACAATTGTTTTGCCTTGAATTGAAAAAAAAGTCCGACAAGAAAAGTCAAAAATTGGATGAGCAAGCAAGTTTCAAAGTTAAAAATGGCCAAAATTGAGAACGTTTTCAATCACAATTTTTTTCAATGGAAAAATGGCGAGGACTTCCCTACATATGTTAAAGAACTCACTGAGATCTATCCAAAAAGCTATCATGTGCCACGATTTGATTAGAAACCATACGGCGCCAAGGCCATCCCCAAAATGGCATCACCCGTATATAATAAGATTCAGAACGCCTACTATCCATTCGTGAATCGCCTACTCTTTGTTCATCCAAAAAGTAGGATGCTGCCATTCTTCTCCTTCAGCTCTTTGCTACTTCTCCATTGGAACTTAGCCTTGAAATGACCTAATCTTTTGATCCTTGTCTTTGAATTCATTAAAAACAGCTTCTTTGATGATTTGACCGCCTACAATATATTCACATCGCCTACCAAAAATTCGCATCACTAAATATTCGTAACACCGGCGCGTAGAGGCGAAGCATCCTTTTCTCGATTCCTTTCTCGGCTCTTTGTAAATTTCTCGTATCTCGACTAGTTGGCTGGGAAGGGAAAGGTTGGGATTTTTTAGGCGGTTGGGAGGATGCTTCTGGAATTGCGGGGTCGGAAAAGAAAATGCGAGCATGTTCAGGAGTGTTCCGAGCGCTGTGATTGGTTGCTGGGTTGGGGCAGAACCAATAGCCATTGGCTGAGCTTAAGAACACGCCCCTTTCGCAGTTGACAGCAATCGTTTTCTTGAAAATTCGGGAGCAATGGGGATATGGCCAGAAGCCGAGGCTGAATAGGCCTGGCAAGAGGGCGGGCAGTGATGGCCTATGGACATGGGCATGGGCGCCATGGCCCCTTCACTTCTCATGCTAGGCTACGCTACGGGCGGGGCCTCCGCACCCTTGCCCTTTCGCCTCCGGCGCTTTGACTGCCCTGCCCTCTGCGACAGGCGGGCTGCGGCCACTCAAAAATATTAATATTGAATTGAAATTGCACAATCTAATGTTAAATTACACCAATGCTAATCCTAATTTTTTGGCTGAAATTGAGTTAAGGAAGCTCCTCAGACACTCAGAGGTGCCCCACTCACTCTAGCAATAGGTCTCATGCAATAGGGAATAAACATAGCTGTAGATTGGTGTGGGTGAGGCGAAAAGAATGAGAGGTCTGAGCCAAGCTGAGGCGAGCATGGCCAGGTGGTGAAAGCAGATGGGTGTGGCAAGGGGGTGTCGTCGAGCGAGGTGGGAAATAAATGAGGTGGTCAATGCAGAACATCTTCTTTCAACACCAACTTTCTTCTGGCATTCATTGGCTTCTGGAATATCAAACACACCCAGCGAAAACCCGTTCATTGTTTTGCCACAGTGCGTTTTTCTGTTAATGCGGCTTTCGAAGTTTGCCCGACACAGATTACCGACGCATTTGGCGGATGCAAGAACTGCGCAGTTCATTGGGCGTTTTTTAGCGCTTCCCGCCTTTTTATCCACACAGTGCAAAAATGAGGGGATTGTTCTGGCGAAAAAGCTGGGCCTCATTATGCACCCGTCGCCTCTCATCAAAAGCAGCGCTGTCAGATCTGCCGCCCGTCTGTGTGTCCACAGGCAGCCAGTCGCCAGCCCCTCCCTTCCGCCAAATTCCCAATCCACGTCTGCGAATCGCCACCGACTGCAATGCGATCCACGAATTCTATCAAAGGTCGCCCAAAGAAGCGACTGCGAACGGCCAATGGGAGAGTTGAACTTGGAGGCATGCCCAGCGACAGGAGAGAAGTTGGCTGGGATCCTTCGAGGAGCACGCGAGGGAATTTCATGAACAGAGGAGGCTGAGCGCTGGAGATGCTTCGGCCTTGGAGCGCCTCTCCGCCCCTTCTTTCGGCCAAAGCCCTGATGCTCTCTGGCTTTTGCTGCTAGCGGAGCTACAAGCTCTGGCCATAGACGACCTACCCTCATTTCACAAGGTCTTTCGGACCAAAAAAGGACACACGTAGAAGATAAAAGTAGCCACTAGGCGCTGCTATTGGCGCTGAGTGTGCCTAGCCAACGATTGCCTGAGCCCAGTGTGGACTTCGTCGATGACCTGGAGAAGCTCACGCAAAGCCTTCTACCCTCAGCGAGCCCAGAAATACGCCTACAGCTTTTGCTGCTTTGGAACCGCCTCTGTCGCAACAGAACAGGTCATTTGATCTCTAGTCCTCCTCCCAGCAATAAAGCCTCAGCCCTCAAAGCAACCTTTTTCAGGAACTGATCTTCCCTCAAGACTTCAGCTCTGCTACGATCTTTGGCAGAAGGTGAATGAGCGAAGCTCCGGGCCGCAGCTGCAGATTCTCGCTTTCCTCACCCATCACCAACCCTTACGCGATTTTTTTGCGCGAGAAGTCAGCACCATTGTCCCTGATCTACTGCAACGGTTTGAGCAGGGAAGTCAATGTGGAAGAAAGAAAAAGGGTCGTAGTTGGCAGGAAGGGAAGGGCAATGACGGAGGAGGAAACAGCCATGCTCATCACCCTCTTCAACAGAAGCAAGGGCAAGGCACAGGGCTCCAGTGCCGACGTTATCGCCGATTTCTTGCTGCGCTGTCTTGAGAACCCAGCCATATCAGCACAGGTCAATTTACCAGCTTCTGTGAATTGAACATTCAATGGAAAATGGTTGGATATGGTTTGAAGTACTGAAAGAAGTTGGATATTTTTTGTCTTAATAATTTTGTGAACTTGACGTGAAAAGGAACTTCTAAGGACGCAGCAGCAATGGTGTCGGACGCCCTGATACTGGTGGACCGGAACAGCTCTCCACAGTTTGCACGAATCATGCCTGCTTTCATTCCAGGTTTCGTCCTCAAGTTCAAGGTCTATCTTTGTCCGTTTTTTGAACGTAGGTTTTAGACATTGGAAGTTTTCAGGATGTTGTGCTAGAGACACCCCGATTGGCTGGCCAATTCTCATTTCTTCTCATGCGGCACTTTCAAATCTATTCTCCAGCACTCGCCAACTATTTTGATTCCCAGGTTTCATCAGCCCATTTTACAAAGAGGAGAAGTTCGCCTTGTAGATTCCCGCCTGGGTGGAGTCAAGGAGTTTAGAGCGGCTGGCCGATGTCTTGGTCTACTGTCACCTGGTGCGAGCCGATTTGCCCTCTCAAGAAGGGCGCCGACTATTGCATCAGCTCCTCCATGATCCCAGCGTACGCAGTCTTTGGAGTGCATGTGAATGGCAGTAGAGCATTGTTTAAGCTTCGAGACGTAGAGGGATGGGAAAAGTTGCTCTGGTGCTGGCTTTGTCTCATGGGCAGCCAGGACGTTGAGGCCAATCGACAACACCTTCCCTCTGCTCACATCCTAGCTGGCTCTACCCCAGCTAACCCACTAGACGCCAAGTGCAGAGTTTTTTCAATACAGAAAAAGCAGGCAAATTTTCTTTCAGAAAATTCTATCGTGTCGCGAGAAGTTTGTCCACTCTTCGTGGCGAAACAGATGTCATGCACAAAGAATCTCTCGATTGGCTGAGACTGGCAGCTATAAAGGTTTCCGTGCATGATGGAAAAATAAAATTGAAGTTTTGCAATCAACAGATTTTGCCAAGCATAAGGAGTGATTTGCTGAAGACGGTGTTGGGAGACGCCGAAAAACTTAGTCTACCTCAAGGCTCTTTCATAGCAGAGCTTCGGCTTCTGCCTCATTTCCAAATGCGAGGAATTCAGCTTTACATCGGAGACAGCGATAACGAATCGCTAGTTACAGTTTATTCAGGAAAATTAATTGACTGAAAACGAGGGGTCTTGTATGAACAGGAGCGCTTGGAAGGAGTGATACTGATTGCGCTGAGGAACAAGGATTATAGCCTGGGCAAGCCCATGTTCGGCCTGGAACTGCGAACCATTGTGGCCCAGTTGCACATTCGTCGTTTCAATGTCATCCTCATCCATCCTCGATATCACTCGCTTTCGTATTCTCGGCTGCTTACTTCTCAACTCAGTGAAAGAAAAGCAAAATCCAGGGAGGCTGAACGGCTGGTCACTCTTCAACGATCCGTGGACAAGGCTTTGGGCAGGAACGGACACTCTCCTCAACGGCTTGTTGACTACTTTGGTGATATGCGAGATGCATATGGCTAGTGTACCTAGTACAACTACCTGCCTTGCAATACGTCTTACCGTTGGTAGATCTGGCTGGAGCAGAGGTGCTGCAGATGCGGACGGCGGCGGAGGGCGAGGCGGCCAGTGCGGAGGCCGCCGCCCTCAAGGCCGTCCTGGGCAAAGCCAAGATTCAGCCTTCAGATTTAAGTTCATCATTCAATTTCACACTTTTCGCCCTATTACATGTTCAAAAAAATAAAAATCATAAAACTTCAGAATTTTTAATCGCAAAAAATGATGTCACCTTACATTTTTTAATTGAATAAAATGATTGTTTGTGATTTTTTGAATTTGGCGTTGAATTTTCGTCTAGAAAAGCTCCAGAATGTGCTCTAATCTTAGGAAATTGAATTCCCCATTTTCTGTCGTTTTGGTATAGGCAATCTTAAAGGCACACTGCCAAAAAATGCACCTTCTCTGATCGAGCTAGTATTTTTTTTGTGGGTACAGGGCACAAAGTTAGTGGGGCAAGGATATTTAGTTTATGCAGTTTTGACTAAAATTTTTGAGAAAAAAAATCACTAAGATTACACGTTATAGCATAGGGATGGCGAATTTAAGTTGGAAAAAAATTCACCAAAAATCAATGACTGATGTGCCGCGGTGTGCCGCGCACAAGTAGTTGAGATGGATCAAAACCGTTATTTTGGCATCCTAAAAGTTGGCAAAATAGCAGCGCGTAAAAGCGCGCAGCCTAAAAACTGATTGCTCCTACATTCTGACCTACTCAGAAACCTTATATTTCAATGCAAATATTAAAAAAAATCAATTTAACAAATCTGTTTAGTTTGTTCGAAAGCTAAAATTTAGTCAAAAGATTTGACTTCCGGGGGCAACAAAAATTGCTGCCCTGTAGAAAAAACATTTTTTATTACATTTTTATGTTTAACAGATCTGTTCCTTCTCCCACTGGCCTCTACACCGGATTCCAGCCTCCTCTCGAATTGGACAATGAGCCCGACCCATACTAATCGCTTACCTACTCATACCCACTTTATCAATGTTTCAATGATCAAGTTTATGATTAATGAATAATGCTAATGATTTGACTGATTGAATGCCTTTTTTCAATGATTAAAATTGAGAAATTCGAGACCTTATAACTATGTCTCAGAGAGGTATTGGTGGAAACGAATATGCCTTGCCCCTTAGTTAACCAAACATCTATCATACCAGCATTAGAAAATGGAGTTTGGAGACACTGCATTTTTTGGCAGTGTGCCTTTAAAATTGAAATGATAGTTTATTAACATACATAAATAAAAAATGAAGGTCGGAAAAAGTGATCGACTAATTCTAATCCCTTCCAAAAGTCTGTCCAAAAATGAAAGCAGACCAAGCCACTGGGAGTCCTAAGACTCGGAATTTGGACAGACTTGTGTCTCGTTTAGATCTGTATCGAGTCACCTGGAATTTAGATCAAACTATTTCCGGTTTGGACAAACCTGTGTTAAGCCTCCTGTTTTTGTTCACATTTTGAAACTAAAGAAATTCTCACTAACAAAAATGAACATACACCTTACAAACTGCAAACGCCACAGTAATATTGAAAAATGAAACCACTAAAATCACTGTCGGTTTGACTGAAAGCATCTCCTCAGCGGTAAAGATAGATTAATCAATGTTGAGCGCTCATTGCTGGGCGCACTGAATTCTGGCTGGAGCCTCCTCTTCATCATCCTCATCCGTCTGCTCCCCATTCCCTGCTCCACTGCGCTCCTTCATTATCCCTGCCTTTCTCGTCTGGCCATTAACTGATGCAGTGCATGAACCATTCGTTGGCGAGCAGCGCTGCGGACCATCTGCTCCATGATCCTACAAACTTTCCCCAATTCATTTTGGATGGATAAAACAAACAAAGAAACAAATGAAAGACGCCACTCCCGCTGCGGTTGGACATGCGAGCTCTGGAGCGTCGGTTACGGTGCACCAACTGCAAGCCACAAACCTTCCTCACTCCACTCATCAATTAATCCTTGGAAGTAGGGTAGCCTTTTTGATGCGCGGAGAAAGGTTGGGGTGTAGAGCTTCGGTGTGGAGGAGCGGTGCCCAGATCTTGACGTCGTGGTCAAGGCCGGCGGTGGCGAGGAAGGCGGAGGCGGGATGGGGCTCCAGGACGTTGACGACGCCCTCCTCGTCTGCCTCCAGGGCATTCAGCAGGCCCCCGCTCCCCTTGTCCCAGATGAACAGGTGGCCGCAGTCCGAACCGGACACCACAAACTCCGACCGGGAGCCCCAGAAATTGATCCCTTTCACCTGCATGGCCATCCACTTTCTTATGCTGAGTTGTAATTGCGGGATTTCATGGGGAAACCGTCTGACTGTTGCGATGACCCTGGTAGCATTGCAGCATTTCCTTGCTGTTCACATCGAAGAGGTAGGCATTTTCGTCGTTATAAGAGGCAAGAATTTCTGCATAACGAGAATTTCTGCAAAATGTTACCAATGGAATGCAACTCTTCACTCACCAGACCCGTCATAGCTGAAAACGGCGCAAGTTATATCGTAGTGCTCCTTATTCGGCTGGAAGAGGGAGTGAATTGATGATGTTGGTGATTTATAAGATGCATTAGAAACCAAGTGTTGTGGATAGTAGAAGTGGAGAGGCTTGGAGTCTTTCTTCCAGTCCCGGATGTAGCGTCGATCGTAGAGGCGGACATGCGGATCTCGCCCACTTACCAGGAAATATTCACTCCGACTATCAAACAACTCTACATTCCACCCATTTCACTATCATCTGGAAAAAGGGTGGAACATAGGGTCGGAGTGAATGGAGTAAAGTTCCACCACCCCATTCCCGTCTTCTTTCTTCGCCAAGACCAGTCTACAAATGACCTGTGAGAAAGCTCGGTTCAAGAAAGCGTTGCGGTATGACTTGTTTGGATGCGGGTCTCTGAGGTCGATTTCGAAGACGGCCCCATCTTCTCCGCAGCTGAGCACTTGATGCGGGCAGTCAGAGTGGAGAGCCAGCTCCAAATGAGTTCTCTGCTCAGCTGATCCTTGCCCCATTGGATCAATAAGAGACCTTGTGTGCGGAGCTCTTGTGCTGGACTAGGCGGCGAGTTTCCCGCAAATCCCCGGCCCCCGAGAGCTGGGCAATGCGCACCTGACCGTCCCGAGCACAGCTCACGATGTGGCAGTCCCCGGAGCCTCCCACAAACTTCGCCTCAAAGGCCCACACTTTGAGGGTTTAGTGTTGAGAAAAGCAATGTGACCTGGAAAACGTTCATGTTGTGGCCGGAGTGGAAGCGGCGGAGACAGCGCCGGGCGGCCCAGTCCCAGATGCGAATGTCCAGATCGTCCGAGCCTGAGGCCAGCAGCCGACCGGACTCGTTGAAGCCCGCGCAGTTGACACAGCCCCTTCCAATTCCACTCCTCTCATAGCCCCACCAAAGAAAGGTCACAAGCTGGGCTGGGTACTGATGCCCGTTGAGGTTGGAGAGGAGCTGGAGGCGGTCGGCGACGTGGCGAGAGCCGCGAGCGTCGTGGGCGAAGCGGAGGCCGGGCGGATTGGCACCCGCGGGCGCGCCCAGCTCTCGACGCCGCAGGGCTGAGGAGAGGTGCCAGGTGTGCGGCGGTCGCGTCCACAGATCCCGCTCATCTTCCTCAATTCGCACAAGGGCTCAGAGAGGCATTGTAGAGGGAAGTGGGATGGGGAACGCTGGCGGAAGACTCGGCATCGTCGTTGTCGCTGCTGGAGGTGCTGGGCGGGAAGAAGGCACTGGGGTCCACGTCGATGTCCTCCTCCTCATCCTCATCCTCCTCGTCCATGGCTGACTGGGAGTCCACTCTAGCCTCCATCTCTTCCACTGCTGCTGCTGCTACTACTGCTGACTCCTCGTCTTCCTCGGATGGGCCACCATTCGACTCCTGCCTTACAACCTCATCCTCCGCCGCGGGTTTGTCCTCCTCCTTCTCCATAGGGGCCTGTGGTTGGGAGAGCTGGTGAAGGTAAGCAGCGCTGATAGGAAGCGCCTGTTCCTGCCTGGGGCTGGGTGAAAACACGTGCTACCATACTCCTGTTTTTTAGAAAGATGTGGAGGCAACTTACTGAGCGGAGCTGGAACCTTCGCAAGCGCGCTGCTTCAATCTTTGACGCAAGTTTGATTCTATTTTAAATTTCAGTTTGCGAAGAAGCTGACAATGCGTGGATAAATTTAGTTTGATTTCATTCTTCAAAGTTTTTGTTTTTGACTAAATTTTAGACGACTGAAAATATTATTCATTGAACACTAAGACTTTTAAAAGTGACCTACTTGGTTTTTGACCACAACATTTTCAAACTCGGACATATTTTACGCTCACTAGTTAAATATGAACATAGAAAAGTCATCTGTATTTCAGCTGTCAGGTTTTTACTGCATTCGGTAACGTATTAACAAAAATGAGAGTGGAATTTTGATGACAAACTTTTATGAAACCATGTATGAAGAAACAGTTTTATGAAACCATGCATGAAGAACCAGTTTTATGAAACCATGTCTGTTTGCATAATAACTTATATATGGTACCATCTGCAGGCCAATTGTGAATCTCTTTTCTCCCAAAAAGTCGATTAGCCTGAGTTTAAAGTCAAAGAAATACATCTACTACTAGTGGAATCTGCTTCTAAGACAATTGCATTTTGTTTTAGCGCGCAGTTCAGTTGCTCTTTCCATTGCGCGCTAAACCAAAATGCAGGTGGCTCAGCAGATTCCACTAGTAGTAGATGTATTTCTTTGACTTTAAACTCAGACTAATCGGCTTTTTGGGAGAAAAGAAATTCACAATTGGCCTGCCGATGGTACCATATATTTCTTCCACTTTTAATATAGTATATATTTATATTTTTGGTCATTTATTATTATGTCTCAAGATATTATTGGATAAAACAAAAATTAATAAAAAATAAATTTATTAAAAAAATAAAACGAAAAGAAAAGATTCGAAAATCACAAATTCAATGCAAATTTTCTGGCAAAAAACACATTTTTGTGGAATTTTCATGATTTATGCATAGGGCAAACGATTTTTGGGAGAAAAGAGCTTTAATTTTGGCCTGCCGATGAAAGCAGTTGATTTCTCAACTTAAAATTTCCAAAATAAAACTAATTGCCTAAGAAGGATTCGAACCTCTCAGTTTCAGGTAGCTGAGTCATCGCTTAGACCACTACACCACTGGTGCATGTGCATCTTCGGTTAACTGAAGACTTATGAATAAATAAATAGATTAGGCCCAGAAACCCGGGGAAGGGGGGTGGGGGGGGGGGGGAAGAAATGAATACCTACTCTCATTTCAAGAATAGATGCGGAGGAGAAGAAGGAGGAGGAGAAGGACGAGTTCGGACAAATGGATTTGAGTTGTTTTATCTTGTGTTCTGCCGTTTTTGGGCAATTTCTCGCGAGTTTTGGTCAATTCAATGATGCTCTTTCCAATGCAAAAAGAATCAGAACGATCGGACATTTCTATCAAGCACAATATCCTTATCAATTTTAAGATCTAGCAATAACCATTAAAACGTACACCTAGGTCGAAAAGAGGGGCTGGGCGCTGACGGTCGCTATGCTCCCTCACGCCAGCCCAATTGGCCTGGCGCGAACGAGCATAGCAAAGTGTCAGCGCCCAGGCCCTCTTTTCGACCCAGGTGTACGTTTTGAGGATTATTGCTAGATCTTAAATTTGATAAGGTTCCAGATGCCGCTTTGATAAGGTTCCAGATACCAATCGCACTAATTCTTGTTGCATTGGAAAGAGCATCCACGAATTGACCAAAACTCGCGAGAAATCAGCTGAAAGTTGCAGCACTTTTGAGAAATTTTTGAAAATATGTTTGTCCGAACTCCTTCTTCTCCTCCTTCTCCTTCTCCTCCGCATCTGCTCAATGGACGATAGTAGGTATTCAATCGTCTCTATGCTAAACCAGTGCATGAAGAACTGCGCACTTGTTACTAATAATTTTTGTGGCATATATTGGCAGCCACCGATTTGTTGTAGTGGTTAGGCTTTCAGCTCAACATAAGGAATGCAAAGTTCGATTCCTGCCATAATTTTTTACCTTAATTTTTATATGTTCAAAGTTGAGGAAATAAATGGTACCATCGGCAAGCCTAAAGTAAAGCTCTTTTCTCCCAAAAATCGACTGCCCCGAGTGTAAAGGCAAGGAAATTTTCCTACTACTAATGTAATCTGCTGTGTCATCTGTATTTTGTTTGAGCGCGCATTCCTTGCCTTTACACTCGGGACAGTCGATTTTTGGGAGAAAAGAGCTTTACTTTAGGCTTGCCGATGGTACCAGTTATAATCTTCTTGTTCCATGATGAAAATAAGAAATACTTCCTGTATTTTTATAGTTTTTTCAAATGATTTTTCATTATTCCAATTTTCATTAATTGCAAAAATTACTTTGATTCTCAATCCTTGCCCTTGCTTAGGTTTTTTGCATCTATCTGTAGGTTGATTTATCAATCGTCAATGATTGTTCGCATGAGAAGTTAGCTATACAAAAGGTGATAGAAAGGAGGTGGCCGCTAAGTGCAATACTTTTCACGGTTAACGACAGCAGGTACAAAGGTGGACGCCAAGCATGCTTGTTGCCAATTTCCTGTTTTCTCAACATGCTCCAGCAAAAGTTCCGGTTCACCGCCCTTTTAACACTTCTGCAAAACCGTGGCATGCAGTTGACGAACTCCAAGTAGATCAAATCAACTTGCAGTTTTACGAAAGTTAGAGAAATAACAATTGGTTGAGACTTAGCGAAGGTATTTAGATCTTTTCTGCCCCAAGCCGTTTATGATTTTCTGAGAAAAAGATATGAGATTTTGATCGAAAACTTTGCGCCGTGAAAATTTGCTTTACTGAATTATTAACCATAAGTTATGGCATAAAGTTTATAGCATTCTGTAACTTTATTTCTGAATGCTGAATCCAATCAAACTGCATAAAACAAGCTAAAAACTATTCTGGGTCCAAAAACAGCAGTCTAGTTCTGAATCACTCCCTTCAAAGTCTATTCAGTTGAAAAGTGACAGGTGAAAAGTGACAGTTTACAGGAGAAAAGTAAATGCGATTCTCAGTTGAAGCCTGCTTTCCTCACTTTTAATTGGCTTCCATGCGTAACTGCTTTTCACTCATACTTCGAGCCTCTCAAACCCAAGAAAGCGAAATAGGTAAAGGTTGTGAAGAAGGGTGTAGTTACTTTTCATAAATTGTCGAAGGCAATTTTTGAGCTTCTTGAATTGCAGCTTTACAGTCAAAATCAGTTGAACTCAGGTTCCGAGTTTTCACAATAGCTCTTCGGTATACAATGCACCAGAAACATTTATACCTATAATCTTCCATGTGTTCAAGCAAAATATAACATAATATAGATTATTTATTCATATTTATTATTATTATATTATACTTATTTGTCTGTATTAATCCATCCAAATTGAATTGGGTACAGTCATGGTACAGTCAATAGGGGGGCTGAAAACTGAACAGCCGGTTGATACCTAGTAGTTCCATGAAAGTTTCCCCCAAGAAAGTTTACCCACAAGATATAGCCTAATATAGTGACTTACCTATCCCCCACACCCTGCTCTCACTCGTCCCCTAGTTGATAAGACTTCGATACAGTATAGGACGAGTGAAAGCATTGTGTGTGGGGATATTTAAGCCACTATACAGGTCTAAAACTAAGCCAAAGACTTTTAGAAAGGTCGAAAATAGGTGAAAATATTTTGGGGGGAAACTAGGCGTCGATTTGGACGCCCAGTTCGCCCCCAAGGAACGAATTTCTCTTTTTACTCCTACCACTAGATTTGCTCAGGGGGCCGAGGATGGCCTACAGGTGTGCAGTTCTTGGTACAGGTGTACAGTTTCACCTGCTACCTTTCTCAGTTATCGCATGACATAGTGCGACATATTAGTGGGCGTGGAAATTGGAATCTGTTGTTAGCGCCATCCAATGCACAGAATGATATGAGAGATTTTGATAATGCATTAGTGTGGCAGCATTTGATTTTATCACCTGCTGTGAGTGGGAAGAAAAAATTGAGGGAGGCTAAAGAGAGGCTGAGAAGGGAGGCAGGAGAAATGAAAAGCCCAGTTCTTGCGCTGCTACTGGTGCTGGTGGTCCTATGGCATACCAGCGAGGCGCATCCTTTCCTCGACTACTTCAAACAGAGCCAAGCCGACTGTCGCACCCTCAACAAGGTCCATCTTTTCATCACTACCCTTTTCACCACTACGCAAAGGGGTGCTTTTGAGGCATGTCTGGAGAAGTTGATGAGTGCAATTCGAAGCAAGATCATAGCGATGAAAGCTACGAAGGCGATGCCTGGTGCTCGCGGAGCTAAGGATGATGATATGCAGGCTGCATTTGATGTGCAAACCTGATCCCCCGCTCTCATTAGCCGACACACTTTTCCTTGATAAAGCACCTTGCAGAGGGCGCAGGGACAAGACAGCATGGGCACTGCAGCTGCCAGTATGATTGGGAAAGCTTACATGGACTGGCTGGTCTTGAGGAAGCAGAGCAGGAAGCGGGTGCCCATTGCATGACCCCTCCAGCAAGACCCTAAGATAAATGACTGTCGGAAGCGAGGGGGCGCAATTCCTCCACTCACTTCCTCTTCCTGGCGCCAGAAAGCTCCATGCTCTGTCAGTCCACCCCCCTCGGCTAATAGCCTGGCCAGAAAAACCTCCAATGCTCTACTGGCTCTTCATCCTCTGCCACTACTTTATGCCGTCATCTAAAGGAGAAGGTAGGAAATGGGTGAAATGAGATGAGAGGAGGGATGAAGGAGGTGGGCCTAGGCTGCCCTGAGCCGCTGTTCTCCAACGAGGACTCCTGCTTCGTCGCCTTGGCTGAGGCTAAGACTTGGCCGGAGGCGGAGGCCACCTGTGCTCGCTCTCTCAAGGGACACCTCGCCCACGTCAACAGCCCAAATGACAACTTCCTCTTAGAACAGCTCATGAGGTCATGACCCCACCCCATCCAGTCCAGGGCTCAAACCTCCCGCCTCTAGGCACGATGACCTAAGCCAGGCATGGATTGGGCTCCGGAGCTTTGGCGAAGGAAACTTTGCCTGGATCCACTCAAATCTCACTGCTGACTTCCAGTTCTGGAGTCCGCTGCAAATCAATTTCGAAGGTCAGCTGCAGTGCTAAAGAAGGCTGGAAGAGAGATAAAGTGTTGCTAGGTTCGGCTTGTGCTTATGTGGACAGCGCATACCGCTACTTCTGGCGGCGAACAAAGTGCGAGGTGGCGCTGCCCTTCATTTGTCGCATCCCCGTTTTCCACAATCCCTCCCCTGGCGTCGGTGATTCTACTTCTACTCTTTTCTACTTTTTGATGAAGTTGAACTGATGAATGGTGCTGTGAGTGTGGACAGAGTGGAGGAATGCGACGGAGTGTTCGGCCACCTGTGGCGGTGGAAAGCGGATCCGCATGCGTGAGTGCAACAATGCCCGCCACCTATGCTCCAATCGAACTGAGGTGCCCCTCCCCATTTGACCTGATTGATCTTGGAAGGAGAGCTCCGTTTGGACGGCAGGACACGATCCAAGTGATAGACTGTGCGGAGGAGGCGTGTCCAAACCAGGCGTGGTCTTCGTGGAGCAGATGGGGAGCGTGCAGCGCGACTTGCTCCTTCGGTCAGGAGAGGCGGCGACGAAGGCGTCAGGGCAGTGGAGAGGAGGCGGAGGAGCGCATGTGCTACGCACCCTGTCCTACGCTCCGCGACTGGGCCACCTGGCATCAGGTACTTTTCGCCTACTCCCTCTTTCTCATCCTCACCTAACCTTTCATCCTCATCCCTCACTTCACACAGGGCGTCTCTACCTGCCGCTTCAACCAGCAGTGGCTGAAGGTGGACCAGAGCCTCAACGATCCTGGCAAGCCGCGTCTAAGCTGCAAGAGCGCCAGCTCCCAGAACCGCGAAGAAGATGTTGCTCCCTCTTTCAACCAGACAACTTTGGGAGGCAATATGAATGGTTGGCAGTGGAGCGAATGGCTGGAGTGCCAGGAGGGCCTGTACTATCGACAGGCGGACGCCGGCTGTGCCCCGGACATCCGCTCCAAGCGCCAGGCGGAGGAGTGTGAGGTCGGAGACTCCGCCTGCATGGAGATGTTCTGGGCCATCGGCAACGACACCTCCCCACCACACCCTACCCCTACCCCGCCTACATCCACCTCCACCTTTCCTACCACTACTCTGCCCTCAACTACAACATCAGTAACTACCACCGTTATCCTCTTTTGATGCGAGTCTAGGATTGGGACAATGGATTTGCTGCAGACTCCCATGACCTGCCCGACAGCGGGAACTGAGCCGCCACTGGTGAGGTGCGATCCGAGTGAGATGGAATGGACGAAGTGGAGCATCTGCTCAGCTTCTTGTAACATCGGCTTCCGTCGCCGCTTCAAGAACTCCACCGCCAGTCCTCGCTGCCACATCCATGTCCTCACCCAACACTTCAACCCCAGCTCCCCGTCCAACTAAGCCTAGCCTCAGATGCTGGAAGAGAAGGCGTGCAACGTAGAGCGGTGTCCGGAGTGGGGCGCCTGGGAGCAGTGGAGTTTCTGCCAGGTCAACTGCACTCACCAGCGAGCAGTGCAGCGTCGGCAGCGAAACTGCCAGTACTTCTATCTTCTACCTACCCTCCTACTCCGCTTCGCATTTCACTCCACTGGGAGCCTTTATTCACATCGCTTCAGGGTGTTCGGAGACGCTGATGGAAAGCCTTGGCTCGGCGTCTGCCCCCAACTGGACTGCAGCGACGTCCAATGTCATCTGGAGCAGCGGGACTGCGTCCTAACTAACGCCTCCCTCGTCTGCATCACGAGTTATCAATTGAACGGGGAAGGAGACTGGAATAGGAGCAGATGGGGGAGAAGAAGTAGAGCAGAGAAAAGAGAAGAGAAATCTGCAGCTACTCCAGCCCCACCGCCGGCGTTTCGTGAGATGACGGTGGAGGAGCAGGTGGTGGCGGTGGTGCAGTTGGCCGTCAATTCGCTTGGCAGCATCTTCCTGGCCGCTGTCTGCGCCTTTGAGCTCATCGCTTTCGCTTTGGCCAAGTGCCTTAGATTTCTGCCTATTCTCTAAAACCTAGGGTGCCCCATATGTCTAGGTCTTTTACTCCACATCGCCAGCTACAAATGGGCCAGGAACTAATGCTGTTGTTAGCACACCTCACCCTGCTCTACATGGTTCGGGTGGATGAGCCTGGGGTTGCCCATTCATCATCATTATCAGTAGCAAAACAGAGTATTTTTAGCTCGTCTGTACATTTCTCGCTGGAATCCTCAACTTCACATTTTTCTCGTATTTCGTCTATCTTGGATTGGGTGCGAGTTCCGTTTTCACTAATTCGTTCATCCCTTTGTTTGCTATCACTAATTTTCAGAAACCTTGCACATTCTGGCGTTCAAGTCTCACGTAATAGCTCGGGGCTCCTTGTTTTCCCTCTACTTTCAGCACGCCCTGGCCTTGGGTTTGAGCACTTCTAACACATTGTCATCTCTAGCCGCAAGGTTTGACAGGGATGCCCGGGTTATTCACAGCATTTATGCTCTACTTTCTGGACTACGGGGATGGGGAGCATGGTCTAGTCTTGCAGCCGGAAGTCGGACTGCGCGGCAAAGGCAGTCAAATATTGTAGCTTTCATTGTTTTTTTCACCAAATGACGGTAAATCAGAGAGTGCAATGGCAGATGCTGGGTGGACCTGGTAATGGGAGAAGAGCGACTTCCTGGCATGATCTACGTCGTGGTCTTTTCACTCCTCTTCTCCTTCCCCATGATCAACACGGAGTCCACGGCCATCTTTGCCGAACTCTATCCCATGCCGCAGGCTGACACTGACTGGAATCGCATGGGCGATGCTGAGTCCGCCTTCCTTCACCCTTCCCATCCTTTCCATTCTTCTAAAACTCTGCTTGAGGTTCGCCTACACGGGTATGTACCCCATCATCCTGCTGTCCTTCGTCTCCTTCGCGTCCACGCTGACAGCTTTCACACTCGGCGTCATGTCCAAGGAGGCTCAGGGCAGCGCCATCTTCTTCGGCTCTCTCTCCCTCGGCCTCAACATCGCTTTCGGATGCACCCTCTTCTTTTACCACTCATTCGCCAATGCTCGCGTTCTTTCCCCCACCACCACTCTGCTACTCCCCTAAGTCTTCTGCTCGATTGGTTCCAGGTGCGTCGAGCGATACTGAAAGTACGGGCAAAGCTGCGAGCCATCGGCGCCATCTTGCGCGGACGTGGCTCCGTCAGTCCCACTGGAGACACAGAGGACGAGCATGTTTCGGACTCTGCCACCAACTCACACTCACCCTCCATCCACTCCTACGACAGCTATTACTCCCAGGACGCTTATCCCTACCCTGTGCCTTTTCTTTTTTTATCACCTTTGCACTTCTCTTCTTTCTTCTTTGTTTTTGTCGTCCTGTTCTTTTCAAGATTTTATCTACAATTGTAGGATGTGGAAATGCCACAGCCTACGGCAGAAAATCCAGCTATCAAAGCAGCCCGCTTCTGGAAGCGAGCCCGAATGGCCAGTCCATAGACTTTCTTTCATCAATGAAATTAAATTGCCGAAAACTTTACATTGACCTGATTTTGGAGAAAAAGGAGCATCATTGTGAAAGCTTAGAACTCCTCCCCCACGGAGCGGCAGAGGCAAATGGACAAGACCACTCCGAATAACTGAAATCTCCGCATTTGCATCCGAGCACAGTTCAAAAGTTGGCCAAACCTGAAAAGCGGCCACAGCCAGGCCGAGAGAAATGAAGAGCAGGCTGTAGTGATTGAACCAGACTTCCAGCTTTTCATGGCATCCCTGAAAACATCCTCTCACCATAGCCTCCAAAGCTTTTCAGCGGATTAGAACTCAATCGAGGAATCATGCATGAAGCGGATGAGTAAAGAAAAGGCAACAAGGAAAAGCACCTCTGTCCAGGCAGACTCCTGATAGCCTTCGCTACTGGGCGGTAGCCAGGTGCACCTGGGGAAAATGGGCTGCATGCTCTGCCAAGGCCTGCTCTCCTCCGTCAGGCGACAGCAGGACACTGGGACGTAGCTCAGTGCTCCTCTACTCCCCGTCACCTGCCAGTAGGACTGCCCGAAGTCCTCTGGCCCATTCGAGCCGCAACATCCACGCTTCAATTCCAATCTGCCTCAGCCTCCATGTGAGACTGGCGAAGACGAGCCTTGCTTCCAACAGCCAATCCCCCCCCCCCTCCAACACGAACAGAAAGCGAAAGCCAAGCGCGTGCGCCATTCTCCAGCCTTTCACTCGCAGCACTCGCAACGCATGCAGGGAGAATTGAAGTGAAGGTTAGAAGAGGAGGCCTGTGAATTGCGCCATTGCGGAAGGTCGGCAACGGCCTGAGGGTCCGCGTTTGGGTCGTCCGGGTCGATGGGGGCCTGACAACGGCTGCGAGAGCGGGGCACCAGACGGCGCGCTGTTGCTTCGCCCATCTGAGGGGAATGAGCTGTGATTGGCGGATGGAGAAGGGAAGAGTGTGGAACCTGGGTGCAGCAGGAGTCGGGAACGAACTTTCCCTCAGATAGGTCGGGGCGACTCTGCCAGTAGGAGCCTGCCCAGTCCCTGGGCCCTTCTACTCCGCAGCATTCCTCCTCAAATCGAAGAGGTTACATTTTTCACAATTACTGATGCCAAATGTTGTTGATGCCAAATGAAAAGCAGAGCTGTGAAATGGAAAATGCTATTTTACAGCATGACCAATAAAATCCAACCTTGACTGACGCTTGGCGATTGTGGGAAAAGCTCGCTGCTGAAGCCCCATGCGCAAGATCTGATCAAAGCAGCAGTTTCTATTCAGCATTCCACAACAGAAAACCTTTAAACTTTGCTAAAGGTTAGTAGAGCAGAAGTCATGCAAGATTCCAAAAGCATTCCTTGGGCAATCCAGCCAAACAAGCATTCACTCATTCAGCTCAACCGACTGTTTCACAAAACATGAATAGGCAGAGAGAGAGGATGACGCAGGCGCTTGGCTTACGTAAAACTGCAATTTATCGATGAGAATGGTGGCGGAAAGGGCGCCCACTCCGTCCTTCCCATAGTCACCCTTCACCATGTTCGCAAAGTCCCGCTTCAGCGTTTCACTGATCTCAACCATCCTTCATCTTTTTGTCTGCCAGCAATTTTCTTCCCGGATGAAGGATAGGATGGGGGCGGGAATGGCTGTTGGAGGTGTAGGCAGCCTTAGAGTAGGGGGTGATTTACATAGTACTGGGCCGTGTCGACAAAATCGGTGACCCATTGGTCACGCCCGTAGCGCTCATGCACCATGTGATAGAAGTACTCCCGCATGTAATCTACGCTGAACTGAAAAGCACCGGCCTGTATCCTCCTTTCCCAGTCAGAAGAAGCACTGATCAGGTCTGTCGAAAAGAAAGAACCTGAGTTTTGAAGGCAATGGCGAGCACAGCAGCTGCCACCTCTGCCGTGAGGATGAGAAGGAGGAAGATGGCGTACTGAAATGAAGGAATGAGCTGAGTGGGGGAAAGCGAAACAGGAGAAAGAGAAACGATGGTGAGCATAGACTGAATTTCCTTGAGTGCGCCACAGCAGCCCAGGAAGCCAATCACGATGCTCACCACGCCCGCCCCCATGAAGATGTAGGCTGAGATTCGAAGCAGAGGGTCCCCGTCTTCAATCACGGACTTCTCTCTAACAACGGTCAAAGTGCTGGGACAGATTCACCGGCCATATTGATGATGTCGAGAAGATAGCTCCGTTGAGGGTCCACCAATATCCAGATGCCAAAGAGTAGTAGCCCTATTCCGCTTACCTACAACAAGGCACAAGGCAGCTTTGTAGCCTGGAACAACTAACAGGAAAGGAACCCAGAATAGCAAATTGAAGATGATGAGAAGGGCTTTGTAGACCTTGCCGCTGCAGCAGCCGGATCCCATTTTTTCAGCTTCACAAATTTCAGCTTTTTTAACTACTCCACGGAAACGATCTTCTTCCAGGCTCCCCTTTGCGGCTCATTTTTTAGGCCCTGAGCCTTTTCCACTCTTGAAAATGGCAAGTAGATAAGAAAAATGAAATCTGGGATGAAATTAGAGGGGGTATAGGCGGAGGGCAATGGAAGCGGTATAGAGAGGGGTTGTTGGGGCGGCGGCGGGAGGGAGGAGAGGGGAATGACGAGAACAGGCGTGCCTCATAGCGCCTCTCAAAACTTCCCGCCCCACAACAACTCTACACGTGCCTTAGCCCCGGCTCATATCACTACTTGTACTCCCATCTGTATTCATACACCCACCTTTTTCGAATAAAAACTAATGAATGTTACAGATTGAAATTTTATCTCATAAAATATGAAAATTTTTGGCACTTTTCCGTATGACTATTGGTTTTCGGAAAGCGGTCCCGCTAACTTCTTCGGAAACGAAAGCCATTTCGAACGGTGAATAAGAAAGGAGAAGAGGAAAAAGAAGGACGGAAAGAGGGGGAGAAAAGAAATGGAAACGGAGCTTGCTTTAGTAGGCGGCGAAGAAAGAGCGAAAGCTTCCGCCACTTTGACGCTCCTGACCTTCATCAAACAGACGGCAAAAGCTCACCAGACAAAGCTTAGACAAATTAACTTTAGCTTCCAAGCCGAACGACGCTTTTATTCAAATCGAGATACAAAATGTTTCGAATGTTTAGCCAAACAAGGCAAAACAAGCTATTTAAATGATCTGAAAATGCCTGAAGGTAAGTTTTGGGGTCGAAAAGTCTATCGAAAAAGGCGCATTATACGTTTTTTCCAATCCTGTCCATTTTGAACTGGACGAAAGCGTGTGGTAAAAGTTGAACGAGTGAGGTATGTGATATGCGCACAGGTATACCTACCTTGTCCAGGTACGCACTACAATCCAATGGCTGCATGTGCCTCAAATGAAACGTCTTGTTCCGTTCAAATTATATTCTGATTTAAAACTTGGAAATAATTTTAAGCACTTTTTTCTTTACAATAAGGATGAAAGAAATACGAATTTATGTACCAATACTAAAAAAATTAAAAAATATAATTGAAGCAGATAGTTTGGCTTAAATTTGGAATGGCCAAAAGAATCGATAAAAGTCTCAAAAAACTAATAATTATTAAGTGCTTCATCGTTCACCGTCATCTACCAATGCGTTATCAATCTGATAGATTTGAATAATGTTGCTAGCACCATTTTCCGCTGAAAGTTCTTCCATAACCAAATAAAGTGGGGCCACATAAAGCACAGGACAAGTGACTGGAATGCAAGGGTGGATTTAGGGGGGGGAATAGGGGGCAAATGCCCTCCCCGAACGGATTTCGGGGGGGGAATTCCCCCCCCCCCCGAAATTTCCAGGAAGGGGGAAAATTTCACCCTTTTAGATACATCTTGTCAAAAAAAATTTTCGCGCGCTTCGCGCGCAGAGTATAATCTAGTCTAATGTAAAATTTTTACCCAACTTTTTCCCCCCCCGAACCAAAATCCTATATCCGCCCTTGCTGGAATGGATAGCAATTCGAAAGGCAGCTGGTAATCACTGAAAGCATTCACTCTGCTCTTGGCCGCAAACAGCGTCAAACAACGCAACCCGTGCTCCAAAACATTGACAAAGAAAAGAAAACAAAAAAGCAACAAAAACGGCTACATAACTCTGCAGGCATTCGATTCTCGTGCAGAACCACCGGCAGGCTCGTACTCTCGCCACCACTCTCTGCCCCGCTCATTGCGTCTCTCTCCAGCGCTGCTACTCTCCAATCCTCTCGTCCAGCTCTCCTCCAACTGGAAAGCAGTTTCTACTAAGAACGCCTTTTAATAAAAGTGGTATTTGAGGGGGTAACCTGTGAGTGAGGCTCCTCCTTGAGCGGGGATAGTGAGGGTATGAGGGGCTGGGCAGAGAGATTGGAGTCGTAGAGTCGAGGGCGCTTCGGCGGGGTGGGGGGCTCCGGGAGCTCTGCAACGCCGCAAGTACAGCAGCAGCAGTGCCAAGCTGAGATCTGGACGCCTGGAGAAGCCTGGGAGGAGGAGGGAGAGGAGGGGGCCAATCAGAGCGCACCAACCCGAGTCCGTCGTCTGCCGCCGCTTCTGCAGCTGGAATGGAGCTGTGAGAGCCTGGCCGATGCGCTGGAGAGTGCGGCAGAGACTGGAGGAACGCTGCTCGCTTGCCGTCCCCTCTTCAGATGGCCGCCTCGGGGAGGGAACGGCGCCCTAGAGAAGGTCAGGGATTGTGCATGGGTACAAGAAAAAGGAGAAACAGGAAAAAGCAAGCGTTTTTAGAAAACCCACGGCTAACCTTCTTGCAATTGCATCTAATTGTATCGTTTGCAGATAATTTTATTCAGTGATTCAACCGCTTGAACCTCACCGTCAGCTGCAAACTCACTACTGAACAGTTTCATAAGTTCACATGGTGACCAAAAATATTTATTTCTGCAATAAAGACGAAGCGTAATTGTTTGTATGAAAAGAATCCAAAATGAGAAGAAATTTAAAACACATAACAGAATTGTTCTTTTGTAAAAAGACAACTTCCTTCGTTCAACTTTGTAAAATAGGTTGGGCTTGTAGTGTTAACTGGGCGTAGATGAGTTGGGGAGGATACTTGTATTACCAAATGTCAATTATTTTTGTTCACGATATGAACTCATGAAACTGATCGGAAATGAGTTTACAGCTAACCTTGAAATTCAAAATAATATTTCAGGACAAATTTGACCGTGGATGCGTGTCGCTGGCGAGCGGCAAGTCGAGCACTGAGGCTGGAGGCCTGGCGGCGGGCTGCTCTGAGGGTTGAACGGCGCATGGGCAGTCGCTGTGTGCTGTCCTTCCGCAGCGTTGCTCTGTCCTCCCGGGAGCTTCTTCAACCATCCATCACAACTCATCTACTGCCTAGCATGGAGTGAAAGCTGGAACCGAATTTGCTGGCCAATGGCATCGGCCCATGTCTGAATGTCCAGATGGGAGTGGGAGCGGAAGAGAAGCTCCTCGCCAGGGCAGAGCAGGCGGAGGCTTGTCCAAAAAAAAACACAAAAACAAAACACCCACAACGAGAGAGAGGGTTTGACTGCGCGCTAGCAGCTGACCTCGGTGTGGGGCGGGAACCGCAACCCCCACCTCTTCCAGAAACCCCCCCCCTTAAAGAACCTTAGTCCTGGGCGCCACAGGAGGTTTGCCGTAGAGGAGGATGTCGGAGAAGAGGAAGAGGCTGCGCAGCTCCCACTTGGCCGGACGACGGGAGGCGAGGAGCTTGTGCAGGTTAAAGAACCTTAGTCCTGGGCGCCACAGGAGGTTTGCCGTAGAGGAGGATGTCGGAATGACACAGCAAACCTTCACCTGCAATCCATCATTCTCTCTTGATCACCAAAATGGTAGAACTAGGTTAAACAACCTTAGTCCTGGGTGCTACAGGAGGTTTGCCGTAGAGCAGGATATCGGAGAAGAGGAAGAGACTGCGCAGCTCCCACTTGGCCGGACGACGGGAGGCGAGGAGCTTGTGCAGGTTCCCGGTTTTCACGAATCTGCGCGCGGGGACAAGAAGGCGGGGAGCGGCGGAGTCGAGTTGCTGCTGGATCTCCATCAGGAGGGCCTCTGCCTCTCGCTCCTCCACCGAGCCGTTCACCAGCTCCGTTGCCACCTCCACCTCCTCCACTACTTCTGCCGATCAATCCATCTGTCTGGCTCCTGCAGGATTTGGAAAGATGGTGGCAGGTGAAACCGAGGAAGTCCTCCTTCTCTTGGCCCTGGGATAGCTGTGCAAGCTCGGAAAGGAGGAGGCGGTAGCGGGGCAATCGCTGGATGGGGGTGATGAGGAGGGCGGGCAGTTTCAGGCCTTCCACTTCCGGCTTGGACTCGGCCGCGGCTAGCCATTCCGCGAACTTGCGTCGACTTCGCTCTCTCTGCAACCATTCTAGATTCTTTTCTTTTCCTTCCTTTAAATGTTTCACGCACTTATGGGCCAAGAAGTGTGATAGGAAATATTGATAAATGTTTAGGATATCCCTACCTCTAGTACAGCTTGAGATGAGGGATAGTTGCGAGCATAGGCAGCGTAGGTTTTGAGGTAGGGACCCAGACTCCTGAACGCTCGCACCACTTCTCCAGATTTCAGCTGGTCAAAGAGTACCTTCAACCTCACTTCTTCACTGGCTGGCTGATGCAATATGCGATCAAAACCTGGTTGACCAATCGAATGGTGCGCAGCTCACCGAAAATCTTCTTGATGTCAGTCGACGACAAGAGATCCAGGCGGGTCAGTGGGTCCAGGAAGCACTGAAAAAGCTGATATGAAACAGACAGAGCAGACAGATGGGAGATTGGCCTTAATTGCGATGTCCATATGCGCAAGATAGGTGGCTTCCGTAGCAATGATCTCTTCGATCAGTTGCGCCTTTCTTCTTTCCTCTGCAAAATGCCTTCTTCGTTCATCATTTTCAAAAGCTCAAGATAGTGCTATTTTTTTAGAATGTGCGTGAAATTTTGGGCTGAAAGGTGGATGCGTAGCAAAAGAGTGATTGAGTTGGACTAAGACGCCTAGGATGGGAATAGAACGTGGGTTTGAGGCGATTCGTCTTCGGCTCCGATAGCGTGGGGGAGCCTGCGGGCGTCGCCCCTTCAACTCGCTCAGGACTTCCTCCATCTCTGGACGACGAAGAGCATTCATCACTCCTGCCGCAGTTGCATTCGAATTCAGCGCAATCCCACATTCCTCCCGCATCATTGTTCTCTTTTGATGCGCATGCTCTTCCCACAATACCCTGCTTGTTGCAAGGTAAGTTCTCTATGCTTTTGGCTTCAATATCAGTGTTTTTGGGTTGTTCACGTATTTGATATCCAAGTATTTGAATGTGCAAGCAAAATAGTATCAATCTTGTAACTAGAAACTTGAAGAACTCAACAGCGAAACGAAATTTGATCTTTGTGAAAATGTGCCAATGTCTTGGACAGAGTCATGGCGGAGGGCTTGGGTTTAGTGTGTAGGTATATAATGTGTAGGTTGCGTGGTGAGGAAGGGAGGGTAGTAGGAGGGGAGGCGGGGTGTGTGTGGGCGGGGGGTGGGGGAGGGGTGGGTGTGTGGGAGCGGCGGTAGAGAGAGGGGAGGCCTCCTCTGCTCAGTGTGTGCATAGCGCGAGGGTTGGGTGCGCGGGAGTGTGTGAGGGGTTGTGTGAGGAAGGGGAGGGAATGGGGAAGGGAGGGAAGAGGGAGGCGAGGGCTAGGCCTCGTGAGGAGGGCAGTGTGTGTGTGTGTGTGTCTAGGCAGTGTGCTGTGGTGAGGGAGGGGCTGGAGCCGGGTGCTGGCTGCCTGGGCCAGGGTTTCCGGTGCAATGCAGGAAGGGCGGGAGTGCCTCCCTCCTCTGCTCCGCTTCCCTCCCTCCCTTCCTCTCTTCCTTTCGCTCAGCCTCCCTCCCACCCTCCCTCCCTCCATCCTGAGCCTGAGAGTGAGTGGCCTTGGTGTGCTGGACAGGGCAGGCAGGGCAGGGCAGGGAGTAGGCATTGATTGGTGGCCGCCCGTCCGCAGCAGGAGCAGGAGCGGACTAGGCCGGGCTGGAGGGAAGGAAGGGAAAGAGGGAGGCAGGATGAGAGCGAGGGAGGCAGGGCAGGCCAGGCCAGGGCAGGGGAAGGAGCGATGAGGTCACAGCCACGGCCTTGTATATTCCGCCTCTAACCCCGCAGCCCATATCTCCCTTCCCTTATCACACTGCCCTTATCCGCAGCCCATCCTACTCGCCCTCTGCCCTTCCCTCCCTCCCTTCATTGGCCCTTCCTTTTCCTTCGCTCGTAAGCTGGGTAGTAGAAAGAAGCAGAGGGAGTGTAGGAGGAAGAGGATGAGGATGGGTGGATGGAGGAGGAGGAGTAGTGTAGGAGGAGGGGTAGTTGGGGTTGGAGTCCCAGAGGAGGGAGCGTCTGGTGGAGGCGGGCTGTGAGTGCACTCGAGGCGGGCATTGTGTCCGCTGGGCAGGCTCGGGCTGGGGCTCAGGCTCAGGCTGAGGGACTGCTGGGGGCCAGGCGTGTGGGTGAGAGGAGGGAGGGAGAGGGAGGGAGGGAGGGATGGAGCGAGGGAGGGAGGGAGAGAGGGCAGGCGAGGGGAGGCGAGGCCAGAAGACCCCTGGCCAGCCTATCTCCCGCTCACTCACTCCCTTCACTCCCACAGCCTCCTACCCGCCTCCCACACACTCCCTCCCTCCTTCCTACCCTCCACTATACACTCACCCTGCGCCCTCCGCCCCCAACCCACCACCACCGCCACTGCTTTCCTCTCCGCCCCTTCTTTTTCACCAGGAAATATTTGCCCTTTTCATTCCCAGTCACGTGCCTTTTGTTTTTGCCCGCTTCTCCTCTGCGCGGCAGTGAATTGGCTAGGGCTGATGTTGATGATGACTAGGCTGCGTGACTATTGGTGGGGCAGGGATGGAAAGATGAAAATGAAAGCTGAAGAAGGGTGTGTTGTTTAGAGGATGCCTCGGCGTAAGGGGCAGAGTTCTCCGATCCTGCGGACGACGCCGTCGCCGAGCAGCTCCAACGAGGGCAATCCACGCCCTTCGCCCAGCCTTGCCGAATTTCAGGTACACCCCTCCGCCCTTCCTTTTCATCCCTAATTCACCCATTTAGCCTCCACAAAAGAACTCCACAGGGGTCGGGGAGGGGGCTGGGCAGTGGGAGTGGGTGTCGTCAGTGCGTGTGAGAGGTGGAGCGGGGGAGGAGGAAGGTGGGTGGCTGGCTGGACTTGTTCAAGGGTCCTGGCCATAGGAGGAGAGGGTGGGCTGGGGTGTAGTGGGTGTGAGGTGTGTAGGCGGTGGGAGGGGGGAGTGAGTTGGGAGGGTGAGTGTGTGCGGGGAGCGTTTGAGACGCAGTGGGAAAGGCTCTCGGAGCCCTGGCCGTGCTGGGTACTCAAGGCCAGCCCCCGCCTCCACCAACACACACACCACACACACCTCACCACCCCACCCCACCCCATACACAGCTTGCAACATCCTCTTCTCCTTCTCCGTCCACATTTATGGGCCCCATTAAATGTTCACTGGCAGAAAAAGCTCGAAGGAGCGGAGAAAAAGCACGCAGAGGATGGTGGAAGATGAAGATTGGTTGTGTAGGACTTCCTGGCGCAACGGGCGTCGAGCGGTCTTGGCGGGGGCGAGGGAGTGGTGGGTCCCAGCAGCGTGGTGGGAGCAGCACCGGCAGAGTTGTCGGAGGCGCTGCTGACGACGCTCTGTGCTTCCTCCAGCGCCGCCAAGGAAGGCTACGAAGGCCCCGACCTCGCTGCTCCCAACCCTCCTGAGCCCGGCCCCTCCACCGCTGCCTCTCGCAAACGACGACGCTCTCAGCTCACCCCTTCCGAGCCTGAGGTTTCTTTTTTGTCCCATTGTTATTTCTGTCTTCTTCTAGTTTTCTGCTCATGCTCAATAGCTCTCTGCTCTTGCTTGGGAGAAGGAAGAAGTGAGTAAGGGTGTGTGTCATTGCAGGCACCGGCTCGAACTCGCTCCCGCCTAGGGCTTCCGGTGCTGGGCGCAGGGGGACAGCTGTCCCTGGAGCTGCCCGCCATCTCTCCACCCGCTCGCCATTCCTCCTCTCGCCGCTCCACGCCTCGCTCTCAGCGACCCTCACCCACCGGTTACCCTACCACCCACTCCCACCCACTCCCATTCACTACCATACCAACCCCTCCGCCCCCATTGCTTTTTTGTCACCCACTTTTTCTCCCCCACCAGCCCTCTTCTTTCCAGCCTTTTTCTTCCAGCCCCAACAATTGCCGCCACTCGACCCCCTCCACCGCCTCCTCTGTACTCTCGCTCTGTAGGCCAGTCCAGCCTCCCTTCACACCCCTTCTTGCCCCCCACCCCCTTTCCAGTCCTGCCCTCTAGAGCCTAGGCTGACCGTAGTCCTTCTGTGCAGGATCCGTGCAGCGCGGCAGTCCGCTGGCCGGCGACTGGGCCGAAGTGCCCAGCACCTCCTCCTCCTCCGCCCTCCCCGCCGAGCCCCCTCCTCCAACCCCCGGCCTCTCCAGTCGCCACTCCCAGCCTGCCTCCCTTCACCTATTCGCTGCTCAAGCCATGCACCAGGCCCCCGCCCACCCACAGGAGCCCGGCCGTCACTGGCTCCCCACCATCCCTCCCACCCATCACCACCAGCACCTACAACAGCAGCAGCAGTCCGCCAGCTCCTCCTCTGCCCTCCACCTCGGCCACCAGCAGGGCGCCGCCCATGGCTTCCCCGACATCTGCTGCGTGGCCGGCTCCCGCTCCCAACGCTGCCAACTCCCCCACTCCCATCACCACCCCCACCATCACCACCCCTCCTCCCAGCCCGACCTCACCGCCGACCATCACCACCACCAGCACCACTCCGCCGGCCTACGACGCGCCCAAACATCCCACCTGGAGCAGCTCAGCTGGCAGACGCCCTTCCTGACCTCCCCGGCAGCCCAGCACCAGCCCGCCTCCTTCGCCTTCCTCCAGCACTCCTTCCTCTCTGCCGCCGCCCCGCCCTACTCGGAGCACCAGCAGCACAACGCCCACCTCTTCCTCCACCTGATGGCCAGCATGGGCGACGTGGGCCTGCCGCCGCCCGCCCAGCGACACGCCTCCAGTCTCTGGGAGAACCGCGAGGCCCTGATCCAGCTGGTCCAGCGCATGTCCTCCCAGCACCAGTACCAGCAGCCGCGCGGCCTCAGCAAGGGCCAGATCAACCAGCTCGTCTCCTTCCGCTACTCCGGCGAGGCTGAGCAGGAGGACGGCAAACGCTCCTCCTCCGGCGACGGAGAGGCACACTGCGTCGTCTGCCTCTACGGCTTCAAGGCCCCTCAGTACCTGCGCGTCCTCCCCTGCTCACATCACTTCCACATGAAGTGCATCGACAAATGGCTCAAGGTTATACTCCTACCCTTTGTAGTTTTCTGAGTACGTTTACTTTGAGTTGGAATACCAAATAATTCGCAACTTGGTCAGAAGTAAAAAGGCAAAGGCTCCTAATCTGAAAATCTAATATCATCACCTCGATCTTTGGGCAGAAGTGACCTTGGTGAGATAAGTCGGCCAAAAGCGCATAAATCGCAAAGACTGATGAATTGCAGTCGAATCGGACGTGTCCCATCTGCCGCGGTGACGCGGGCCAGTTTCTGGCCAAGGAATCGTCGCCCTGACTATCGCTCCCGCATCACGCCAGTCCCTTTTCTCTGATCCACCCCCACATCAGTCCCCAATGCCCTCAGCCTTTCCATAGCCTGTGGTTCAAATGAGTAATCTAGGGCCTCCAGAGTGTGTCTGTTGCTAGCGCTACTAGTGAAATGGATGGTCTGTGCTTCCGTTCCTGTTCTTTGGCTGTTGCTTAGGTCTTCAGACGCCATGGCCCTGGGCCCATCCTGTCCTCCCCGGCCTCTTTCAACCTCTTTCAGTCTTTGTGATCGCCTCTCCGCTTTGCTTTCGCCTCCTCTCAAGCCTCGTCCACACATTCGCAGCCCGTACCTCTAGCATTGCAGTCCTCATTGCATCCTCTATTTCTACTCCTCTTCTCATCGCCCTTTGCTGCTTTCTGGCAGCCCACGCGGACGGAGTCTAGAAACCTGGCTCGAAGAGTCCCTGTCTTGGTTTTCTTTCGTTTTTCTGCTTCCTCTTCAAATCCTACCTTTGGCTCACCTTCATCCTCGGGGTTTTCATGCTTACTTTTTTTGGTGCGTGGTAAAGTGGAAAGAACAGCTAACAACCAGACACAATCGGCAAGAAAAATTGAAAATCTCGAAAGGAAGAATTTGCCAAGTCCAACAGTTAGACCTGGGAAGCTCAGAAAGCGAACATGCGCTTTTATCGCGCCGCCGAAGGTTTTGGACATAAAAGCAAACTTAAACCAAGCGCCAAAAATGGCTTCAAGCATAAGCATCTCACATGCCAGCGACGGCGGTGATAGCTGTGAGGAGGGTCCCAAGTTTGTCCCCAACATCTCCAAGAGCACCAATGGCTGCGAGGAGGACGCTAAGGACGAGGGAGGGAAGGACGATAATGAGGAGGCAGGGAAGGATGGGAATTATGAGGATGATATTTATGACAGGCAATAACGTTTGTGGCTAAGTGCGTTCGATCTGCTCGCAAAAACCCAAAAAGGAACATGCTGTGGTGAATTTTCAGTTTTCAGAATAAGAATAAACAGGCAAAAAGACATTATATCGCCCAAAAGATATCGGCTTATGACCAGAATCCCCCCCCCCCCGCGAATTATCCCCCCCCCCCCAGGAAAGAATACCCCCCCCCCCTGTGAAGTATCCCCCCCCCAAAATCTGTAATCAATGCTTGCACATGCTTTAAAGGTGTTTTTAGGTGTTTTTGCACTTGGGGGGGGGGATCCTGGTCACCAGGATGACCAGGATCCCCCCCCCCCAAATGCCAAAATACTATGATTGTTGACCAGTATCCCCCACCAAGTGGCATTTGGGGGGGGGGGATAGTGGTCACCAAACTCATATGCTCATATGCTCGTATACTGACTCTATAAAAGGCTTAGGCTTAGTCAAAAAAATTGTATAGTGGCAATTGCGTAGGCTTCGCTTGCGAAGCCTTAAAGCTGAATGCAAACTAGACCAGCAACTGCGTAGGCTTCGCTTGCGAAGCCTTAAAGCTGGAACCAATAGTAAAAAATTTAGGGGGGGGGGGGCAAAACTCTTGGGGGGGATTCTTTCCTGGGGGGGGGGGGGATAATTCGCAGGGGGGGGGGATTCTGGTCATAAGCCAAGATATCACTAATCAAATCAAATCAAGATTAATGTCTTTGAGAAAGAGAGTGAGGTGAGTTAGGGCAGCTAATGTTTAATTTTGATAGAGTTTCCCGGTACTCGAAAGCCGTGCATTCCTAATCGCACTGGATTATCTTCAGTTTTTCGGTGAATATTGGGCTGGCGCGAGCGAGCGTTAGCGAAGTGTCAGCGCCCAGCCCCTCTTTTCGACCCAAGTGTAAGTTTCGGGGTTATTGCTAGATCTTAATTTTGAAAAGGCTCTTGCTCCTCACAGAAACGTCCAATCGGTCTGATTCTTTTTGCATTGGAAAGAGCATCTTTGAATTGACCAAAAGTCGCGAGAAATCGCCCAAAAGTTGCTGCAATGATTAGAAAAATGCTCAAAACCATTTGTCCGAACTCCTTCTCCTTCTCCTCCTTCTTCTCCTCCTTCTTCTCCTCCTCCGCATCTATTCAATGGACGATAGTAGGTATTCATTTCACCCCCCCTCCCCGGGTCCTTGGGCTCCATGCATTATTTGCTTATTCATAAGTTTTCAGTTAAACTAAAGAGCCATGTGCACCAGTGGTGTAGTGGTCTAAGCGATTGGGCAGATGGATGAAACTGGCTGGTACGAATCCTTCTTACACATTCATTTTAATTTTGGTGTATTTAAAGTTGAGAAAATGGTATCATCCGCTGGGCAAATGTAAGGCTTTTTTTTTCTCCCAAAAATTGATTGCTCTGAGTGCTGCCAATGAAAATTTCTCAAAAATTTGTTAATTTGCCAATAAATGTGCATTGTATTTTCCAATTTCGAAACTTTTCTTTTTGATACATTTTTTAAAAAAGTTTATTTTTTATTTATTATTTATTTGTTAATCTAATGAAATCTTAACTAAATGTAAAACCAACAAAATCAAATTTGTATTTGTACATTTTATACTACATTATACTACATTAAAAGTGGAAGAAATATCTGGTACCATCGGCAAGCCAAATGTGAGTCTCTTTTCTCCAAAAATTGCAATTGCCTTGAGTAAAAAGTCAAGGAAATACAATTTCTAGTAGTGCAATCTGCTGCGTCATCTGCATTTTGGTTTTGGGCGCGCATGGAAAGAGACACTGAACTGCGCGCCAAAAACAAAATGCAACTGTCAAAGCAGCAGATTGCACTACTAGAAATTGTATTTCCTTGACTTTTTACTCAAGGCAATTGCAATTTTTGGAGAAAAGAGACTCACATTTGGCTTGCCGATGGTACCAGATATATCTATATATGGTATTATCGGCCAGCCAAATGTGGGACTCTTTTCTCCAAATTTTGCAATTGCCTCGAGCAAAAAGTCAAGGAAATACATCTACTACTAGTGGAATCTGCTGCTTGGACAGTTGCATTTTGTTTTTGGCGCGCAGTTCAGTGTCTCTTTCCATGCGTGCCCAAAAACAAAATGCAGATGACGCAGCAGATTCCACTAGTAGTAGATGTATTTCCTTGACTTTTTGCTCGAGGCAATTGCAAAATTTGGAGAAAAAAGACCCACATTTGGCCTGCCGATGGTACCAGATATTTCTTCCACTTTTAATATAGTATAAAACGTATAGAAAACAAATTTTATATTGTTGGTCATATATTTGGTTCATATTTTATTAAATAAATAAATAATTGAACTTTTTTTAATTATAACAAAAAGAAAAGTTTCGAAAATGAAATACAATGCAAATTTATTGGCAAACTAATATATTTTTGAGAAATTTTCTTGCCACATACTTAGGGTAATCGATTTTTGGGAGAAAAGAGCTTTACTTATGGCCTGCCGATGGTACCAGTTAAAAAACTAGTATTCGCAAAAATAAAAAAATGAGTGCCTGTGAAGGTTTCGAACCTGCCAGTTTCATCCAGCTGGCCAAGCGCTTACACCTCTACACCACTGGAGCATATGCATCAGTTGTTTTACTGAAGACTTATGAATAACAAGGTATTCTCGGCTATTGCCAAGATGCGCGGCCTCATAAAACTATGGATTTATGGATGCTCGAATTTTTGAAACATCAAGATTTTGGGTTTTTAACTATAAATCAAGAAATAATAAATTTTTCAAAAAGTTCTTTTAGCAGCTTCTAGATATCACCATGGCAGACGTACATGACAAAATTCAACTGATTTCATTGAAAAACCATTGATTTATGGATGTTCAAATTTTTGAAACATCAAGATTTTAGGTTTTTGGCCATAAAATGAAAAATAACAAATATTTCGAAATTTTTTTTTGCCAGCTTCAAGAAATTACCTCGACGGATGTACCTGCCAAAAATCAGCTGATTTCATTGAAAACCCAGCTACTTATGATTTTTGGTGCTTTGAAACATCAAAAATTTGGGTTTTGGGCGAAAAACGCAAAATTACGTCAAGCGCAAAAAATGGCCTGGAGATACCACCCAGTCGGACCTTCATGCAAAAAATCAGCCAATTTCGTTGAAAAACCGCAGAGTACAGGCCCCGGAAAGACACATATATATATATATATGCGGACAGACGGACGCAAAAATGGGGTAACTGCTTAAGCTGGCCTTGGCCGCCCGCCGCTTCGGGCAGGGCGCCAGAGCTCCTCCGGCCTCCGGGCACGGGTGCTACGGCCCCTACGCTTCGCCTAGCATGCTTCGCATGCTAGGCTACGCTCCGGGGCCTCCGCACCCATGCCCTCCGGCCTCCGGAGCTCTGACTGCCCTGCCCTCCGCGGCAGGCGGCCGGCGGCCGCGCAAAAATACATGTGGTCTAGGCAGCCGAGGATGGGGGGGGGTGGGGGAAGAAATGAATACCTACTATCGTCCATTGAATAGATGCGGAGGAGGAGAAGAAGAAGGAGAAGGAGAAGGAGGAGTTCGGACAAATGGTTTTGGGTGATTTTCACTTGTATTCTACAATTTTTGAGCGATTTCTCGCGAGTTTTGGTCAATTTGCATATGCTCTTTCTATTGCAACAAAAATCAAAGCAAATGGAGCTTCCTGTTAGGAGCAAGAGCCTTATCAAAATTAAGATCTAGCAATAACCCTCAAAACGTACACCTGGGTCGAAAAGAGGGGCTGGGCGCTGACACTACGCTAAAGCTCCGTTCGCGCCAGCCCAATACATAGCATCTTTCAGTTCTCACTAACTTTACACATTCAACCCTTGCAGCCAATGGGCCAGAGTCATTGCAAATAGCTAAATATCTCAGGAAGTAATGGACCCGGTTAGAACCAGGATTTCTTGCCATTTTCTATCGTCATTCATTTACTGTCCAGGAAAGGGAAGCTCAGTTGCGGCGGGATATCGACAAATATGAATGGGCTCGCTTTCTCATCACCTTCTTTTGAAAATTACTTTTTACTATTTATTAACAAAAACTAACCGAATTATAATAAAACTTTCAACCAATTTAGCTCTATGCCAAAAAAATTGAAAACATTTGCAGAAAATTCACGGACTGGAAAATGAGCTGGCGAAGCTGGATCCAGTCTCTCTGCCGTTGTCCCAGCAATGGGAGGAGGAGGCCAGCTCCATATATGAGCAGCAGATGGAATTAGAGGCCCAGATCCAAGTTCCACCTTTTTCCCTCCTTTCTGCTTGCCCAAAGGCGCCCTCCTTCCAGATGAAGGAGGCGGCCGGGCGAAGCAGGGAGGAGGCAGAACGTCCCCACCTTCCCGTCCAACTACGCCTGCTCAAAGCCCTCTTCCGCAACCAGCGAGAGCAACTAGCAGCTTCCCAGCACTCGCCCAGTCTGTCAGCCCAGGGAGGCGGGAAAGCGTTTCTTCCCTCCCCCCAGCTCTCTTCTGTCAGAAACCAGGTTCCTGCTTGCAGCTCTCTGTGCCAAAGACACGGCGGCTCTTCGCCAGCCGACAGGCGACGGGAGTTCCGGGCAGAGTTCCTGCGCAACTTCGGGCTGCCGATAGTTGCACTGGCTTTGCTCCTGGCCTATTTTGCATACCTCTTCGTGGGCCGCCTTGATTCCTTCATCAAACTCTTGGCCCAAGATTCCGCTGCTCCCTCACTTTAGTTGCTGGGATTGCATTTACTTTAGCTGCTCGGATCGCGATTCACATCGGATTTGAATCGATTTCACTTCGTGCGATATTCGAATGGGCCAAAGAAAAGGAGGCACATTGAACGCCCGTAGAGATAAACGCCCATTGTGCATAAAATTTGCGCATATCTCTGCGGTGACTGGCATCGCACAAAACGTTGCCTCGCACCTAGAGGAGAGATAAGCGCAAATTCGGCCCTCATAAGACAGTTTGGCCAGATATATGCCATTTTTCAATTGAGCCACTAGCTGTCCTAAAATTAGGCGAAAATGGGAGAGGTGTCGATAGAGGAGGAGGTTTTTATCGTCATGGACCATCTTCTGGATGCAGTAGACGCAGGGGTGGACTCATCTGACAGTGACGGCGCCCCCACGCAAACTCCGTTAATCTCCAGGGACATGAGAGGGGGATGGAATGAGTAAAATTGTGCAGAACCTCATCACCAGAGACGTATAACTGCGAGGAAACTACACCCTCAGACTTGGTCTCAGACTTGACCTGGACGCTCACTCCAATGGTTTGCCAAAGTGCCTCTCTCTTGGCTTCCTTCTACTGGCTATCGCTTTTGGCAATGGCATGCGCTTGCGTTCCTTGTCCAGGCACTCGACGATCGACTGACACTGGAGAGCTTGGGTCGCCTGCTCAACAAGAGGCTGAAGAAACCGCCGCGGTTGAAGAGTGCCAGCACAGCTCAGCGCAGTCAGTTTTCTGTTAGTCCCTCCAGCTCACTTGCACAGCTGGGAAATAGGGGGATCTTTTTAGCGCCTCTTTACGTTGGGGGACGCTCCACTTTGCAAAGTTCAGCTGTAGGCTTTTTTCCAGGGACAAGGGACATGTAAATGGGCTTCATACGATAAGACCTGAGCTTAGTCACTGTTTCCAAGGACCTCTAGCACGAGCTTTAGTTTAGTTGGCTTAACCAACTTTAGTTTCTTTTGCTTCTTTACAACGGATAGGGTGTAAAAAAGCAAGCCATTCGTACGTACTCAGAAGAAAGCTGACGTCGTCTTCTGGGAGCCAAAGAAGAGTGCAGGCAGCATGTGGGAGTATTTGGGTGGGCTAATAAGGGAAAATTTGATCGACCTCAGCGCCAATCAATCGCAGGTTCCATGCTTCCTTCCTTCTTTGCATTCTTCCAGTCCGTCTTCGTTAGATTTCAGTCCCAAACTATGTCTATTGCTTGGGATGCAATTTTTGGGTATGTTTAAAGGGGAAAAATTGCAGCCAGGAGCACGGGAGCAGGCACAGAAGAGCCAGCTGAGGCAGAAGCTGCGGAGCAAACAGAAACCATCGCCTCAGGCCAGCCTTGAGGCCGACTCCGATGACGCCTCTGTTCGACCACCAGATTCCTAAATTCTTTCTTGGAGGATGAAATGGTCCTCTTCTTGGAGGTCTTTGATGAAATGGATGAAGAAGGGGTGGTGGAGGAGGAGAGGCTCCTGGCTATCTGCCGAAGCATTGCATGCAAGGAGCCAGAGCGAGAGGTTACGGTTACACCCTGGGGCCAATAGAGAAGAAAGGAAGGATGCATTGTGAGATACGAAGCGGGAAGGAGTTCGAGGGCTACTTCGTGCTGGCCTGTGGGGCCAAAGAATCGCCCTGCGAGCTTCCGCTTCACCCCGCCTGCTTCAAAGCCTTCTCCAACGGACTCAAGGCTAAGGTCTCTTTATTCCTCCTAGCTCAGGCATGGGAGAACGGCAAAGGGCATGTGAATTGTAGGAGTTTGTGGAGTCGGCAGTGTGTCCAACACCGGACTGCGGGGCCCGAGTGGAGCGCTTCAAGCGGCTCAACGCTGCCGGCCTGGTGGACAAAGAAGTCCACGCCCAGCACACGCAGCTGGGGAAAGAGACACAGTGAGCACCCCTCTCGCAAACCGCGTGCTTCGCTTGTGCAGGGCAGGGCAGGGCAGGGCAGAGTAGGCATTCAGCAGGCAGCTGGCTGCCTCATTGTGCGAGCGTAGGCCTGGATGTTTGGGTGTTTAGTTTAGTGTGGAATGAGCAGAATGATGTCTTGCAGACCACAAGCGCGCGATAGACTCTCTCGCCTTCGACTGGATCATCTACAACTCTCTCAGCCAACGTTACTTTTCTATCTTCTCTTTCTTTTTCTTCTCTTTGACAAACTAAGCACCAGGCCTAGCCGTGACAAAACTCTCTGTTGTGTTCTTTCAAACTGAATCAAATCTCAGACAGCATCAAGCCTCTTCTTGTCCTATTATGTTTGTTTTTACTGCGTCAAAAACTTTGTTATTATGTCTGTGAGGTGTGTGTATGAGAAAAGGGCACTAGGTGGCTTTGTGTGTTTTGGGGTTTTGAGCGGGAACGATGCGTGAATACATACATCTGCCTGCTGACAGCAGGCCAAGACGCCATTCTAAGCATAAAAACGGAACTCAAAGTCTCATCCTTGACCTTGTCTGGGCGTATTTTTGTGGGCTGAAATGCCGCAGAGCCGGGCGCCCACTGCGTCTCGCTTCATCCGACCTCCTCGAGCAAAACAGGGGAAGACTGGCGACAACTGGCCCAACATTTTCATTGAGTTTTGTAGAGTGATTGAGTAACCCCTTCCCGCCCAGCCCATTATACAAGACGTCTATCCAGTCTCCCTTATTTGAGTGAACTGGGACGGGCCTCCTGTCAGTCTCTAGTAGTAGATTAGAGGCATGAGACACTGGCGTGTCTGGCGGAGAGCTTTGTCTGCTTCCAGCCTCATGCAGAAGTCTTCTGGTGGTGGTGGAAATCCTTTGTGTTTTTCGGCATCCATTTGGAGGTCCGGGCCTTCCGCGATGGTCAATGAGGAGCCTTGGTCACCAGTGGCGATGAGTAGCCATCCTCATCCACCATATGATCCCTGGGATTCGCTGGGGGCTGGAGAAACCAGTGTTGACTGATAGGAAGTTCTTGCCGCCTCCCGTGACCCTTGGGTGCAAGTCCTGACAGCCTCCAGTATTATGTAGGAGGCCTGAGCAGCTGGTCATTGGGGTAGAGGATCTTGTTAACCAGTGGCGGCGGCCAGAAGACCTCGATAGTCTTCTATTGTGGCTGGTAGCCTTGACCGTCTCCCACTGCAGGTTGGACTCCTTGGCGGTGAGAAGGTCTCGACGGCCTTCAGCTTGTGTTGAAGGCCTGGACAGTTGGCAGTATCGGTAGTAAGCCTGTGAAGCTTCCAGCGGCGGTGGGAAGCTTCGCCGCCTCCAGTGTCAAGCAGTGGCCATGAGTAGAACGTCTTGGTCACCGGCTGTTGCGGGCAGGTCCTGAGCAGCTGGCAGTGGCTGAACAGGAGCTGAATAGTAGCTAGTGTGTCTTCCACCCGAGGTAGCTGTTCTTAGTCCGTGAAGATTGTCAAGGAGGACCCTGGGGACTGGGGGAAGTTGCACTCAGAGGACTTCTTAGCTGTTCAAGAAGGTATCGGTGTTGCTGGTGGAAGGCTCCGGCAGTCTCATGCAGGAGAACTGATCAGCTGACAGCAGCAGATGGAAGTCTGGGACACTTCTGGCGGCGGTAGGCGGCGGTAAGCAGCCTTTGCATTCTCCAGTATCAGCTTGGAAGTCCGGGTCTTCCGTGGTGGCCAACAAGAACCCTTGGCCACCAGTTGTGGAAGTATAGGTCTTAGTCGGCTGGACAGAGACGTGGGCATCCTCCCGTCAAGTAGGTGATCTCAGTGGCCTCCGGTGTCATTGTGGAGGCTTGAGAAGTGGACGGTGGCAATCGGAAGACCTGTCGGGCTCCAGTAGCATGCTGGAGGCTAAAGGATCCGGTGGTGACTGACGGGAAGTTCTGGCAGCCTCCCGTGGACAATGAGTCTTCCTGTGCTTGCCTGGCGGGTGGAAATGTCGTTGATTATCGCTTGCATCCCTCTGGTCCTACGTCAAAGATGTCTACTGTTGTTGTCAGTCCGTAGTCATCTTGTGTTGTTGTCATCTGTTGCATTGTCCAGAGAGTGTTGGTCGAAGCCAAGCCAGTAGAAAGAGCTCAGTCTGGGCCAGATGTGACAGGTGTAGTGTGGAGAGTGTAAGGAAGGAGAGTGTAGCAGGAGCTATGGCTGTGTTTTCTGTCAATGAAGACGCTGGCCATCTGTCTGCATGTCTACAGGCAGCAGCACAGTCTGGATTCCTGTTTCCCATGTTGGGTACTCTTCCTTTCCCCGTGGCGGTCTTTTTTTGTGTTGGGTTTGTGTCGGGTACTCTTCCCTCCCGGCGGCCAAGGAGAGCGAGTGTATAGCGTGTGGCGCCAAGGATGCATAGTTTGGCGCAATGATGGGTGGCCAAGTGATGCTAAAATATCCTGGCGGCCCAGGTTGAGATGGCCAGTGTGGAGTCTTTGAGCCTTGTTCCAGGATCAATCAGAGGATGACAGCACACACTGATGTTACAGCCTTGTCACTTCACTTGATGATAGACTGGGCGGCGGTGAGGTGGAGGAGGTAGGCTCCAATTTGCCGCCTGTGTAGAGCATGCGGCTCAACAGTAGCTTGCAGTGGCTCCACCGTCGTAGACGTCAATGAAGTGAGGATTAAATGGGTATGTAGGTCATCCGCAATGCAATCTGGTGGCGCACCGTTCGTGGTTGTCCAGGCGGAAGCTGTCGGAGAAGCCGTCCAGGTTCCCGTGGGTCTAGTCCGATGCTGGCCTCATGCTGAGAGAAGGCATGAGGCAGCCTGAAGGCTTGCTAGAGCCCGTGTGTGAACATGGCGTCCTTGAGGGAGCTGAGCTTCTGGACGCCGGGTTTGGTCTTAAACTGGCAGCCGTGGAAGATGATGGCTAAGCTGGACTCGGACTGCTTCACACCGCTGAACATGTCCGACAGGAAGCAGAAACTGCAGTGTTGCAGAGTGGAGTCCTGGTAGCTAACGCTCCGTTGTTCTGGGCAGGTGATAGAAGGCAGTGGATGTGTGAGATGCTGTGCTTGCCGTAGGACGCATTAGCGGCCTTGCTATTGAAGGTGAGCAAGAGATGACCATATCTCACAGCTGTCCACATCCAGACCTCCGGTTTGCCATCGCCGAGTAGTGGTTGCAGACTACGTAGTCTGTTGGCCACTTGGAGAGTTGAGTAAGCTCTCCTAGCCTTCGATGCCTGGTCTGGACCAGTGGCCTTTGATCGATTGCGTGCCCCAAAGACTGAACTGAAGATCACAACTCCAGTCATTCCTCTAGTCCTGCAGGTCCACTCTGACTCAGAGTCTCAATGAGTGGGCTAGCGAGTGGCTTCCTTAGATCGTGAAGGCTGAAGACGGAACTTGCACCACCACTCCCAAATGTTCTCTGGGGCTGTTGAGCTCCATCTAGATTCACTCCTCCTGATTTGTGTCTCAGGCTGTTAGGATGCATCGCTTTCTTGAGCGATTCTTTTGATCCCTTCTTCCCCGTGGTGCGTCATTGAGTTGCTCCTGTTGAGCTGTCTTTCTCCTTCTGCTCTGTGGTTGCTCTCTGACGACTGACTCTCACGGGGAAGGGAGGCAGACAGGAAGGGCAGTAAAGCACGCATTGCAGCAGCGGCGATAAGGGAGGTGAGGGAAGGGCAATGGTGAGGGTGTAGAGAGGCTGTGAGGAAGTCCGACGAGTGCTTCTTCATCACCACTGGCGGCAAACGACGCTTCTTGCTCGCATCCACCGTCCATTGCTCTCCTCCCTCCTTGCATTGACTCTCCACATGGCTCGCGATGGAGGCGAGCGTGAGCGTGAGTGTGAGCGTGAGCGGGAGTGCACTGATGACAAAGATGCTCCCAGAGCATCCTGTCGCCACGGCCTTCAGAGCTCCCTCCATTCGTCATGGCCTGGTTTACCTCGGGCAACCCGTCGACGGCAGCGCACATGGCCTGGATGAACTTGGAGGTCTCTTGCAGACCGGATTGCATCTGGCGCATCCGGTGGAGTCCGTCAAAGGCAGCGTGGAGGCTCTTGGCCTTCTTCCGGCTGATGACGTAGCCGTCTCCCTTGATCTTGTTCAGTTGCTGTTGGAGGGCCTGCTTCTTGCACTCGAGCTTGTCCCGTGCCGCCTGAGCTTGGCTCCGCTCCTGGATAGCCTGCTCCTTCTTGGATTCGGCGGCGTCCCGCTGTTTCCGTGCTTCCTCGCGGTCCTTCTCCAGCGTTGTCACCTTTGCCTCCAACCCCAAGTACTGTCTTTCAAAGGAAAGTGCTTTCTGTGCTTGGAGTGATTCAAGGCGGGATCCGATGACGGCGCCTTTCTGTTGCTGAACTTGTTGCTCCAGCTCCTGTATGCAGTCGTCCCTCCAGTGGAGTCACTGGAGGAGATCAGCGCAGTTTTGCTGCAGATTGTTGATCAACCTGGAGCCGGTGTTCAGGTAGGCTTGTGAGCTCCGGTATCCCGGGTCCGCCTCTCTCCTTCTCCTCTCGAGCCTCCCTGGGGCTGGAGCTTCTGGGAAAGGAAGCAGGGCAAAGGCGACCATGGGCACTGCCGGAACGGGAGGCAATGAGGCTAGGGCCATTCCTCTCCTCCTCCCCTTGAGGTCCTCTGAAGATGGAGCTTCCTGAAGAGGGAGTGGAGCAAATGTGACCCTGGTAGTGGTTGGAGTTGGAGACGAAGCCCGGGAAGAGGTCTCCGTCTGCGTAGGAGATGAAAGGACTGGCGATGGACTGGCCAAAGCTGTGATGCTGGAGAAGCTAGCTTCTGTTTCCATTGAAGATGGGGCTCCTGGGACTCCCTTGGGCAGCAAGTAGGCTGGTGATAGAGGGATGAGTGTGGAAAGGACCTGAAGCTCGATCTCTGCCTTTGTTGGTGAGGAGGAGTCGGCTTCTCATCTTGGTGACTGTCGGCGGCTACTGGAAGATCGCCGGTTGCATTTAGGAGAATTCTGGCCCCTGTCCTGGGGCTCCTCGCCTCCCTGGAGGAAGGCTAGGAGCTCCTTCTCCCCTGGGAAGGCCTCGGAATGCTCCTGGCTGTCCGAGTTCGGCGGCTTGTCCGAGAAGCGTGTTTGCTTCCTTACCAGCTCCAACTCGGAGCTGGCTTCCTCTTCTGGCTCTTCCTCGCCCACCTCCTCTCCTTCCTCTCCCTCCTCCTCTTGGTGCGGCGTGGTGTCTATTTCGTCTCCCTGGGAAGAGTGTGGGTTGAGGGAAGGAGGTGGAGGGGCGTGGGAGCTAGCGACTGTCGGTTGTAGGATGTGGTCGGCGGACATATTTCTCGGGTAGAAGTGTGTCAGGGGTCGATGAAGAGGGCTGGAGGCCGTTGACGATGGGCTGCTAGGGCTTGAGGGTCAACGGCAACAGCAGTGGACCATCGCTGTGGGATTAGAGTTGGGGCTAAGAGTTTGGCTCAGACGGGCATCTGAGGGTGAGTGGGACGTGAGGGGCGCTGATGGGGGGACTTGGCCAAGGGACTGGCTGAGGCTGGAGGAGTAGCTGGATGGGGCTGGGTACCTCCAATCCTCCCCCCGCAGCGGGGGCAGGGCCATATTGGCTAAAAGGTGGTGATGGTATGGAGGAGCGGGGGAGGAATTCCCAGGCTCCTGTGTGTGGAGGCCAAAGCAGGCTTGGCAGAGGCCTGCCTCTCTGGAGCACTGGCGGAAAAACGTTGGCATCGTTTATCACCATTAGGTGTCGAAGGAGCTCCCTGTGCGTGCTCAGCCAGTGCGTGTAGAGGAAGGGTGTGTAAAGTTGATGGAGGGGGCCATTAGGTGGAGAAAAGGGGGGTCGTTAACAATCCTAGCTCTGAGGCGGTTGGGCGATTAGAGCTGACAAATGAGCGTCCATGCAGAGGCCACTTTTTGCGAGGGGCACAAGAAGGTGGGGGTGGTGGCAGGGCGGAGTCATCCGTTGTCCGCACTTGCTCTTCCTTGGAAGCCGCTTTTTCTGGAGGAGGGCGCAGGGAGTAGGGTGTGGTTGTAAGGAGGGTCACTAATCTCCCGTTGTTTGCACTCTCTGGGGGCCGCTTTTTCAGAGCTTGCGCCAAAAAACGTAGGCCCGCAGAGGGGAGAGTAGAGGGGGGGGCAATTAGTCCGCCCTCTTTTCTTGCCGCCCTGGGGGAGGGGCAGGTTCTTGCAGGCCGGGGGTGTTTTGCAGGGGGGTGTGTGTGGCACTGAAGAGTGGAGTGTACAGCGGAGGGGGTGCAGGTTGAGGGGCTGTTTTTGCTGGTGTCAAATAGCAGGCGGAGGGGCTTGCGTAGGTGGCAAATTGGCACAGGAATTTTTTGCCAAACTTTGCCAGCTGAAGTCCACCGCGGTGAACTTTTCAAACCATTGAAACAGTCGCATCCTAAAGCAGCACTCCACTGAGTCTTTTCGATGAGTCCAGATTCTTGAAGTAGTCATTGTTGGTTGTCATAGCAGACGATTAGTAGTCCGCTTGTCCAATCAGCCACAAACTTGGCTGCAAAGCGGACTCTGAATAGTCCGCACTCATCAAAATCAGCCGCTTGGTCGGCTGCAAAGTAGACTCTTCATAGTCTATGCTTGTCCAGTCAGCTGCCAGTTTGGCTGCGAGGCGGACTCCTTGTGGCCCGCACTGACGAGATCAGCCGCCTAGTTGGCTGCGAAGTAGACTCCTTGTAGTCTACGCTCGTCCAGTCAGCTGCCAGTTTGGCTGCAAGGCGGACTCCTTTTGGTCCGCACTGACGAGAATCAGCCGTGTGGTTGGCTGCTAAGCAGACTCCTTGTAGTCTGCGCTCGTCCAGTCAGCGGCCAGTTCGGCTGCAAGGCGGACTCCTCGTGGTCCGCACTGACGAGATCAGCCACCTAGTTGGCTGCTAAGCAGACTCCTTGTAGTCTGCGCTCGTCCAGTCAGCCGCCAGTTTGGCTGCAAAGCGGACTCCTTTTGGTCCACACTGACAAGATCAGCCACCGAGTTGGCTGCTAAGCAGACTCGTCGTAGTCTGCACTTGTCGAATCATCCCCTGGCGGAGTTTGACGGAGGCTGAGGGTTTTGTGTTCCGTACTCCTTCCCGTGTCGATTAACCAGCCGCCTGGTAGGCTGGGCGCGTGTCATTGCCTCCTAGTAGGCCTGCGCGGTCACGAATCTGTGCTCGTCAGCTCAGAGTCCTGTAAGACAAATTTGCTCTCCTCTGCATCCTCCTCCCATCCGTTGATGGCGCGAGGTGGCAAAAGGCGTACTAGGCCTTTGCAGAGTAACAAGGTGGGCCCTCAGCCCGAAGTGAGTAAGAACGAGGGTGCTTTGCCAGCTCCCTCACGTGGCAGCCGCTCCCATGTCAGCCGCCCCTGCCTTGATCCTGCTTCTCTCCCGCTTCCTCAGCAATGCAGCAGAGGGTGGGCAGGGCATGCCCTTGCAGTCGTTCCGCCCCCCCCCCCCATAAGGGTGATGGATTGAGTAGCAAGAGGCCAAGTAGTTGTTGCCCGCTGGCTCTTGATAGCTCTTAGGCGGGGCTTTCCGCTGGTATCTGAATCCACGGTTCAATCCGCAGTTGGAGTCCACAGAGGAAGGCTGCTGTGAAAGAAATGCAAAGGTCAGATGCTGCGTCGTTGGTCATCCTCAGGTCTGCAGTCGGAGTCCATGGAGGAAGGTTGCTCAGAGGAAGGCTGCTAGAGATGAGGGGGTTGACCCTTGAAGGTTGAGTCACGCTGTTTGCCAATTCCCACCCGCAGTCGGAGTCCACAGAGAAAGGCTGCTGAGGGGGAACTGCAGGGACAGATTGACTTGATTGAGTTGTTGCTGTTTGACACTTTCCGTCCGCAGTTGGAGTCCACAAAGGAAGGCTGCTGGAACGGGAATGCAGGGACAGGTTGAACTCCTAGTGGCCGGAGGCCTGTGCCTGCCGATTCAGGCCATCGTAGATTGGCCAAAGGCCGGTGTCTTGTTCATGTCACAGTTGAAGGCAGTCCAAATGCCGCGGAGCTTGATGAACAAGGCCTAATAGAAGTTGGCCGGAGGCCTGTGCCAGACGCATTTCAGTCCTTTGTAGCTGATGAGCTGGGAGGAAATGTGCTGGCCGCTGATTGTCATTGACACGTCATTCTTGGCAATCGATTGATTGGCGGGGAATGAGTAGAGGTCAATGGGCGTCTTGTAGGAGGCGGAGACCTGGAAGCCAAAGCCAAAGCTGTAGGCGGAGGCCTTGAAGCCGCAGTCCTTGCAGATTTGCGCCGTTTAGATGGTCGGCAAATCTCAGTCAGACGCCGTAGAACCAAAGTTCTTGGACATCTTCTTTTATCCCCATTCAGGATAAGAGAAGCATCAAAAGTTTGCCGAATCACTTCATTAAAGTTAAACTTTAATGTTTCCATTCGGCGTTGTCGTGAAAGGCAGGGCAGTTGAGCTCCGCTTGCTGGGGCTGGGCGGAGGAATTCTTTCCTGCTTTCAGACCGCAGATGGTGTAGTCTGGGAAGGCCCATTTTTGATGCCACTCCATCCAAAGCTACTAGGAAGGAGGTTAGAAGTAGGATGAAGGTGCGCAATCGGGACTGTTCTTCTATCTGCTGTCCAAGTAGAGCTGGTTGAGGCTGTGCTGGTCACAGAAGTTCTGGAGGTCCCAGATGCTCAGCCAGGTGTCCTTGGCTAAGTCGAATATGAACAGTCTGGAGGGGGTTGAAGTGGGCATGGAAGTGGAGGTGATGGAAAGTTTGGTGGGTCCGTCAATGTCCATCTGTATGCTGTCCAAGCAGCACTTGCTGAAGCCGGCCTGGGCCTTGAGGCTCCACAAGGAGTACTTGGGGGGTAGATGGAAAGGAAGGTTGAGGAGGGGTAGGGGTCTGTTGGCGTCCATCTGTGCGGTGTTGAAGAGGCACCGGCTGGAGAGGCTCTGCGTCTTGGAGATGCCCAGCTAGGCATGCTTGGCTGGGCAGAGCGCACTTGAGGCCAATCTTGGCCGGCCCAGTTTGGAAGGCTGGGGTAGAGAGGAGGTGTTGTGAAGACTCACAGATACGCCGGCCATGCAAATGGCGGTGTTCTCGAAGCGGCGATAGAAGGGGCTGGTCTTCAACTCCAGTCTGTTGTCTGAGAGGCACTGGCTGAAGAAGCTCTGCGCGCGCCAGAGGCCAATCTTGGCCTGTCTCAGCTGTGGGAGGTGAGGCTGGAGGGTAGAGGTGGGGTGTTAGGAAGACTTGCAGAAGCGCCGGTGCCGCGAAATACGATGACCTCGAAGCGGCGATAGCATAAGCTAGTCTTCGGCTCCCATCCTTAGGAGATAAGGATTGAAGAGGGAGTTTTGAGGTGTCATTGGTGATGACATTGATGGCGGCGATGCAAACGCTGCGCTTCTGTCTGATGATCGGCTAGGCCCTGGCCAGTTGGTTCAGGTTCCCATCCAGGGTACTCTTCCTTCTCGGCCGGCGGCAGAGAAGCAAGCAAACAAGTTGAACTTGTGCACCATGGATGGAGCCTTGGAGGCTCTGGGTCAAGTGAAGGCAGAAGAGGGCGCATTTGCCGTTGCGGCGAAAGGCAAACTCTAAGCATGGCTTGCTTAAACGCCTGTTGCATAGGAGGTTGGAGGGTGATAGAGGGGTGTAGGTGACGCGGAGGTTGTTGAAGGCGGCCATGTAGGAGAAGCCGGGCAGGAGCTTCTTGTTGGAGCTGGGCCGCATGGAGGATTGCGGAGAGCCTTTGGAGGCGGCTCTTTGAGGTATCAAAGAAAGTCCAATGGCCATCAGTTTCAGAAAGTATTACTTTCTGCTCGCTTCTGGCGACGTTGATTGAGGCTGTTCTGAGAGATGCGCTGAAGTTACGCAGCTCGGGATAACAGTCGTCTCAACTTGCCGCAGCTTGGGATGACACTGAGCAAATTGTCGCTGCTGCAGCTGCAAAAAGAATGACGCAGCTCAGGATGACAGGAGGCAAATTGCTTGGGTTGACAGTGTCGTGGATTGAGTCAGCTCGGGATGACGCGGAGCAAATTGTAGCTGTTGAGGTGCAAGGAAGTTACCCAGCTTGGGATGACAGGCCAATTTGCTCGGGTTTACGGCAGCGAAGGTTGACCCAGCTTGGGATGACAGGGCTGGTCTCTCTCTGTCTAGGCTGCGATGATTTTCCGCAGCTCGGGTTGACGCTGAGCAAATTGTCATTGTGAGAGATGCGAAGAGATGACGCAGCTCGGGATGACAATGTCGAATTTGCTCGGGTTGACAGAGGTAGAAATCGGCGCAGCTTGGGATGACACTAAGCAATTGCTCTGGTGGCTGCGGTGAAGGAATTGAACGCAGCTCGGGATGACAGGGAGCAGTCGCAAAAGCCGTGTCAGCGCGAGTTCTTGAGCTTTTCGCCGTATTGAGCTGAGGTCCTAGGAAGCTGCTCTCAGAAGGCCAGGCCAGAAAAGGCCTTTGTGGCCAGGCAGAGAGGAGGCGGAGTTGAGGCGGTGAGCGTGGCTGCGCTTCCAGAAAGCCGCTCCAAAATAGGCCCATTTGAGTTACGCAAACTTTAAGTTTAGTGTCTCTTTTGCCTATTTCGGATTCGTCGAAAGAAGTGTAGAAAGAATTTGCATATCTTCGCAGATAGTGCAAAGTCTTGGAGGCGGCAATGGGATTGAAGTTGGCCCATTTGCCGGCGGGCTGGCCAAAGCCGGAGAGGAAGCTGTCCATGTTCCCCTTGGCCGTGTACACCACCGACCTCTTTCTGCTGGGTGGAGTAAGGGGAAGGGTGCAGGGCAGGGGACCTTTGAAGGTCTGCAGAGGACGTCTTCCAGGAGGCGAACTGCATGACGGCGTACGCGATCATGAAGTTGCAGAAGCGGTTGGGGAAGCCGCCCAGGTTCCCGTCGGCCTTGTACACCACCGACCTCTCAGGATGGAAGAGGAGGGAGGGTGGAGGTTTGAGGCCTCTTTGAGGAACTCGGTGGAGGTGTCTTCCAAAGGCAGAGCTTCATGGAGCAGAGGGCGTCCATGTAGTTGCCGAGGTTGAAGAAGGCGAACACGCTGGACTTGCGCGGCTTGATGCTGGAGCAGAGTGTAGGCAGCAAACCGCAGTCGGCGTCGATTGGGACGGAGTCCTGGAGAGTTCCAGTGTAGGCATTGTCGGGCTGGAAGTGGCAGAGGCCACAGTCAAAGCCGTCCAGCACCCCGCACTGGTTGCAGTCCTTGGAGATCTGGACGTGGTTGTGGTGCTCCAGGAATCCGTAGCGAAAGCGGCGGACTTGTCCAGAGTTGACTCTTTCTTCAACGGTGGGTAGAAGGAGGAGGAGGAGGCGGGTCATTGACACAGTCTTCCGATGCGCTTTAGCGAAAGCAGGTGCAGAGGAAGTAGGCCTTGGAGGCGCTGTGCTCGGAGCTGGTGCCGTCCTTGAAGAGGTCCTTCTAGCCGCAGATGAGCAGGCTGAGGTTGCAGATGACTGAGGGGCCATAGAAGCGGCAGTGGAGGCAGTCCACTAGGCTGGGCCTGGTTCAGTAGTCGTCTGCGTAGAAAAGCATAGTCTGCTTGTGAGTCTCTTTGACTTTTGTCTCTCGGCGTTGCCTTTTCAAAATTTACGCAATCATAAATATCCGTAAATGAAGCAATGTCGAAAGACGGCCATTGACTCTGAAGCTGGCTGGGCTTTTCTTCAGTGATGCTCCTAAGTTTATAAATTCGCGAGGATTCATAAACAGGTGGGCCGGCAAGGTTGCAGCGGGCAGCAGGGAGTTTTGAGAATTGTCCAAGGCGATCTCAAAACTTCAGCAGCATAGACGTTGCTTTTGCTGGATAGCTGTCCTTGGCTGGCTGGCAGTTGCAGCAGAGGCCGTAAGTTGGAAAACTGACTGGAGCCAATTTTTGAACTCTGGCAGTGAAGGCGATCGGTTTGCTGGTAGCTGCAGGCAATTTCAAAATCCGTCCAGGATAATGAAATTGTCATTGATGATGCTTGTGCAGCAGGCATGAAAATAACTTTGCAGTTGATTTTCAATGCACGGTTAGCAAAGTCACGTCCACGCCGATGTAGACTGGAGCTGGCAGCAACGAATTTTGAAATTGGACAGTGGTCAATTTCAAAGTCCAGCAGCGTAGATGGATCAAAGCTGGTTGCTGGCAGCCGAAGAGAATGTTCAAAATCCATCTCAGGATGATGAAATTCTGTTGACGACGCTGATGACGTCAGCATGAAAAGAAACTTTTCAGTTAATTTTCAATGCCTGGCAGCGAAGTCGAATCTCTTCTTGGTCGTCAGCGTTGAATGATTTCATAAAATCCGCAAGGATAGAATGAAATCATTGAAGGGAGTTGCTCTTTGAAGATAACTTTCCAGTTTGCTTCAAGACCCTTTGACGCAGCAGATTATGGTAGCAAGTGGGCCGTGTGATGTCAGAGTTTTGCTGGCAGCCGTCCAAAGGATGGCGTGATGTCTGGAAACTTGGCGCTGCAATGTTGCTGTCAAAGATCGGAGATTGAAATAGGACTCAAAAGTCAATTTCAATTCCATGCAGCGTAGTCGCAGTTGCTGCCGTCTAGAAGTTCACCAGGCCGGCTCTGGCTGAGTGAAGTTCTGGAGCTGCAGGGTGGGCTGTCTGGCAGCAAAGCAAAGTCCGGCATTGCAGGCTGGGTTTGATTTGCTGTCCACTCTTTGTAGATTGGTGATTGGGGCTTTTGACTCGATCGCTGTTGGTGAAAAAAAAGGCAGCAAAGTCAAAGGCCGGAAGTTGTTGCGGAAGCGGAAGTAGGCGGAAGTATTGCTTTATTGGCTGCTTCAGCTGTCAGTCCTGTTACAAAATTTATTCTAAATTTTTGGCTCTGTCACACCTGCAACAAAATTTATTACAAATTTCTTGGCTCTGTCACAACTACAACAAAATTAATGCTATTTTTAATGGCTCTTTCACACCTGCAACCAAATTTATGATAAATTTATTGGCCCTGTCACACCTGCAGCACATATATTTTGGAAGCCTTTTGGCTTTGCCGAATCTGTAACTCAAAATTTTGATACAGAAACTCAAAAGTTAGGTGTCTCAAATGTCACAAAGTCAGATCACCTGGAAAATTTTTGGAATGACAGCTTCAAGAAACTTCAAAAATTTGTATACTAAAATTCTTATTCTAAACAAGGTATTCTCGGCTATTGCCAAGATGCGCGGCCTTTGTTCCAAGTAATAAGCTCAAGCAATGTTAGTAAACCACCCATATTAGTAAACGACCACCCACCACCCATACCCTCCAGTCATAATCAGCTGGTTTAATTCAAAAGCCATAAAGTTATGCTTGTTCACATTTTCTAAATATCAAAATTTTAGGTTTTTGAACATGATTCAATAAATAACAAAAATTTCGCAAATTGCATTTTAAAGCTTCAAGATACCACCTAGATGGATCTTCATAACATAATTCAGCTTTTTTAAATATAAACCCATGTTTTTATGCTTCTTCGAATACTTGAAACATTATGATTTAAAGTTTTTGGCCATAAAAGATGTATAATAAATATTTTTCGTAAATTCCTTTCAACAGCTTCAAGACACCGCCTCAACAAATGTGCTTGCCAATACTGAGTTGATTTTATTGAAAAACCAGGGATTTATGGATGTTCAAATTTTTGAAACATCAATATTTTAGGTTTTTGACTATAAATCAAGAAATAATAAATTTTTCAAAAAGTCCTTTTCTCAACTTCAAGATATCCCCTTGACAGAAGTACATGCCAAAATTCAACAGATTTCATTAAAAAACCATCAATTAATGGATGCTCGAATTTTTGAAACATCATGATTTTAGGTTTTTCGCCATAAATCAAGAAATAATGAATTTTTCGAAAATTCCTATTGCCAGCTTAAAGATATCACCTCGACGGATGCACCTACCAAAAATCAGCTGATTTCATTGAATAACCATTGATTTATGATTTTTTGTACTTTGAAACATCAAAAATTGAGTTTTAGGCGAAAAACGCAAAATTACGCCAAGCACCAAAAATGGCCTGGAGATACCACCCAGACGGACCTTCATGCAAAAAATCAGCCAATTTCGTCGAAAAACCACGGAGGCCCGCCCCCGGAATGACATATATATATATGCGGAAAGACGGACGCAAAAATGGGGTAACTGCTTAAGCTGGCCTTGGCCGCCCGCCGCTTCGGGCAGGGCGCCAGAGCTCCTCCGGCCTCCGGGCACGGGTGCTACGGCCCCTACGCTTCGCCTAGCATGCTTTGCATGCTAGGCTACGCTCCGGGGCCTCCGCACCCATGCCCTAGGGCCTGCGGTGCTCTGAGTGCCCTGCCCTCCGGGGCTGGCGGCCTTCGGCCTCTCAAAAATCCTTGTCTTTTAAAAATTTGTGGGGGGGGGGGGAATTATCCCGGGGTGAACAGTCAGGGGGGAACAGTCAGGAGGGAACTGTCAGGGGGGATTTTCGAGGGGAATTGTCGGGGGGGGGGGGGGGGTTGTTGCGGGGGAATTGGTGTAGTAGTGTAAGCATTGAAATAGGTGGATGGGACTAGTAGGTTCGATTACATCTCAGGTATTCAGTTTTTGTATGGTTCAAGTTGAGAAAACAATTTGTACCTTTGGCAGGCCAAAAGTAAAGTTTTTTATCCCAAAAATCGATTGCCCTAAGTAAAGTCATGGAAATTTCACAAAAAATGTTATGTTAGTTTGCCAATAAATTGCATGTTATTCTTGCGTGGCCAAAGGCCGCCTGCTGCGGACTCAGTGAGATGATGTTTCAAGGTATTAATTAGAAAAGTTATGCAGCTGTTCAATGCCAGAGTTCGCTGTGACTGCATGTGGTGCTTGAAGTCCTTGATCCTTTTTAATTAGCCTTTTTGATCAGTGGAGCTTCTAAAATTCATGAAACTTATAATGCTGAGCTGAATCTGAAGCTGAAGCTACTTGTGATTGTGAAATTGTGCTCAATAAAGACCAGATATTGGATGCAATATTTTATGTTTTCAAGAAATGTTAAATAAATGAAATGTCAAATACTGTGGAGGAATGATAAAGAGTGGCTGCGCGAAGCGCGGTCACTGACCAATATTATTAGTAAATATTACTGAAATTGTGAATCTCCGATTCAGTGCTTTATTCTCTTAGCTGGCCTCATTGATGAGATTTTGTTTGATTCAGCTTATCATTGAACTGGCTTGGGCTGTAAGGTGATGAAATTAAGTTTTGAACTCTTATCATGAAATTATGCTTGCTAAATTTTGAACTTTACTAAACTAAACTTTACTTTACTTTACTTTACTTTACTTTGCTCTGCACAACTGCAGTTCTGCTTCCCGCCCAACATGCTCATCGGCATGAAACAGTCCAAGTCCAGCTTCGCCATTGTCTTCTACTTCGGCCACTTCATGACCAAGCCCAGCGTCATGCAGCTCCGCCTCTTCAAAGCCGCCATGTTCCAACACAGGCTTTGTCAATCCTTCAGGCCGCATCATACTTTCCCCTCAGTATGATGCCAGCCTTGGATTTTGCCTATGGGAACCTGGACAGCTTGTCCAACAGCTTCCACTTGGACATCGACAAATTGCACTGCCAACCCCAATTCGTCACCCACCAGATTTGCACTTCAAGTAACATGCAAATCTCTTCCTTCTTGCTTCTTTTGACTCCTAACAGCGGCCGCATCTTGAGAGTCAGTGTTGTGCCTCATGATTTGCACTGGCAACCAAACCAGCACCCACCTACTCTGCCTTGCTGCCGCCCTGCCCATCATCGACGGAAGTGACAAGACCTGCTTATTCTGCAGCACCATCTCATGCTGTCATCCTTCCATCAACCCCTTGGTCCCACTAATAGTGCGGCCAGAGCCCACCCGTTCACCTACCAAATGGCTCAGCCAAAGGCTCAAAGCCTCCTGCACTCTGCCATCTTGGGCCTGGCCAACATGCCCCTCCAGCCTCGCTTGCCCAACCATCACTTTGCCTAGACATGCATCATTGGTGTCACATATCCTACACACCTTCATACCCCCCACTCACCATCTCTTTGGCCGCCGGGAGGGAAGAGTACCCTAAACAAAACCGGAAAGCCAAGCCCTGCTACTGCCCATAGATGCACAGACAGATGGACAGCATCTTTGTCAGCATAAAGCACAGCAACGGCTCCTGCTACACTCTCCATCCCTACACTCCTCACCCCCTACGCCTGTTGCATCTAGACCAACCAGGGAGGACCTTTTACATCTAGACCAACCTGTTGCATCTAGACCAACCAGAGCTCCTGCTGCCTGCTGCAATCTTTGCCAGCCAACACCATTTACAAATCCCTTCAGATTTGTAAACTTTCAAGCATTGCTGGGAAAGACCAGCCTGATTCAGAATCGGCCACGGTCTTTCAACATTGCCCATCTAGATTCACTAATCTCTTATGATTACATAAATATTTGAGCAAGAAACTGGAAGACAATCGATGAAACCAATTCAGAATCGGCCTCTACTATTTCATGGTTGACAACAACCTGAACAGGCGCAGCCTAGTGGACTGCCTCCACTGCGGCTTCTATGGCCTGCAGGTCCTCTGCAACCCCAGCCCGCCTGCCTACTGCCAGAAGGAATACTTCATGGACAGCGTCAACTGCGAGTGCAGTGCCTTTGAGGCCTTTGCCCTCTGCATACGCTCCAACAACAATGCCGGCCACAAAGGGCCCTCCAGAGACCTGTGCCCTCCTCCTTCTGCCCGTCCTTGAAGACAGCGTAACTCCTGGACAACTACCGCTGCTCTTGCTATGGCTTCCTGGATGGCCACAACTGGAACCTTAACCTTGCAGACTACAACCTGTGCAACATGCTGGATGGCTTCGACTACAGCCTCTGCCACTTCCAGTCTGCCATTGGCAACACCAACTGGCCTCCAGAATCCGTTCTGATCGACTGCGGCTGCTGCTTGCTGCCCATCTTCTGCTCCGGCATCAAGCAGAACAAGGTCAGCCTCTACATCGCCTTTGACTATGGCAGCTCCATGAATGCATACAGCGCCATGAAGCTCTGCCCTAGGAAGATACCCTATCCAATTCCTCAAAGGCCCCCACTATCACCCCCTCCTTACTATGCCTAACAGAAAGAGGTTGGTGGTGTACCGGGCCTACAGAAACCTGGACGGCTTCCCCAATGGCTTCTGCCTGCACACCGATGAATTGGCCAACTGCAATCAATTTGTTGTCTGCCAGACTTTGCAATATCTATTGAGATATGCAAATTCTATCTATGCTTCTTTTGACAACTCCAAAAGGAGGCGAGAGTTGAACTAAACTTTAAGTTTGTGCAACTTGTCAAAGCCTCTTTTGGAGCAGCCTACTGAGAGCTCTGCACTGGCAGTTCCTCCAACACCGCCCACCTGTCAAGCTCAGCACCTTACCTGTGCCAATCATGCAGCCACCAACCTCAGCAATTTGCTCAGTGTCATCCCAAGCTGCGTAAACTTCTTCACAGCCTTCAACCTGAACAATTGCTCAGTGTCATCCTGAGCTGCATAAACCTCTTTGCAGCCTTCAACCTGAACAATTTGCACAACGTCATCCCGAGCTGCGTCAATTTCCTCACCACCATAAACCTGAGCAGGCAGGACACTGTAATCCCAAGCTGCGCTAAAATCCTCGCCGCAGACTGTCATCCCAAGCTGCGGAACCTTTGCGCAACTCAATTTGGCCAACTTTCCCTGTCATCAGAAGCGTACAGAAAGTACTACTTTCTCCCTACCTTCAAAAGGCACTCATCACTCTTCGATGCCACAATTGCGCGGCCACCAGCCCCCTGCCTTCCCTCTGGCAGCCTTGCTTGTGCAAGAAGCCCACGCCTTACAAGCTTTGCATGCCCACCCATTGCACCCCCGACGTACACGTCCACCTCAATTCATCCCTTCAAAGCCTCACAGCCTCAAGTGCGCAGGCACCTAAGCCTTGCCTAGCTTAGACAGCCCACCTTTTGCACCGCCGACATATGCATCCATCTTCATTCATCCCTCACCTCAGCCTCTACTTTTGCTGCTGGGCAAGAAAGAAGGGTACCCTGAACAGGAACCTAAGCCTACGGACCAGGGCCTATAATTGCATGGCCACCGGCCCCCTGCCTTTGGCCTGGAGCCTGAGCCAGGTGACCAAGGCCTAGCAAGAACACAGTCAGATGGACAGTGCATGCATCAAATGCGCCAACACCATCATGCATCACATCCTCAAACCCTCCTTCTACTCCTCATAAGGACAGGAGCTGATGACCAGCCTCTTCTACCACCGCTACAAGAACATTGCCTCTCACACTGCCGGCATATCTGCAAGTCTTCACAGCACCCTCCCACTACCAGCAACCTCCCTCCAACCCCCAAGGCAAAGAGTGGCCAATAGTGTGCTCTGCTCCACCAATTGCGCCTAGCTGGGCATCTCTGAGATGCAGAGCTTATCCAGCCGGCGCCACTTGGACAGCGCACAGATGGACGTCGACAGTCCCCTACCACTTCTCAACTCCCCTCCATCTATACCTCCAAGCACCCTCTGTGGAGCTCCAGAAGGCCCAGACCTGCTCCAGTAAACGCCGCTTGGCCAGCGTACAGATGGACACTGACAATCATCTGCAAACCTTCTTCCTCCTTTCATCCTTCAAAGAGGCCTGAAAGGAATGTCATTGATTCTGCCTTTCAAGATATTGCCAACCACAGCATTAAAGTTTTACTTTAATGAAATAAATTTGGCAGATCTATCTTCATTGCTTCTATTATCCTAAAGACGGATAAAAGAAGATATCTATGGAACTTTGGTTTCTACACTGCATCTTACTGTGATTTGCCGACCTTTTCAATGGCGCAAATCTGCATCTGGATCTCCGCCTACAGCCTCAAGACGCCCATTGACCTCCCATCATTCTGCGCCAATTAATTGGTCACCAAAGAATGATGCGTGAATGCTCTAGAAAGGCCAACACATTTCTTCCCTGCTCTTCAGCTTTGAAGAACTGAAATGCACCTGACACAGCCCTATGGCCATCTGCTTCTACACGGCCTAGTTCATCAAGCTCAGTGGCAACCGGGTCGCCATTGACTTTGACATGAACCAGGCACAGGCCAACGGCCACCTCCTCTTAATCGGCAGGCACAGGCCAACGACCACTATGAGTCAATCTGTCCCTGCAATCCCCCTCCAGCAGCCTTTCTCTGTGGACTCCGACTGGGGACAGGAATCGGCAAACAGTAGGACTAAGTCTCAATGGTCAAGCTTTCGTCTCTAGCAGCCTTCCTCTGTGGATTCCGACTGCAGACCTGAAAACGACAAATGATGCAGCATCTGTCATTAGCAATTCCTTCACAGCAGCTATCCTCTGTGGACTCCGACTGCGGTTTGAACAGCAAACTCAGATGCCTGTAGAAAGCCCCACCTAAGAGCTACTAGGAGCCAGTGGGCAACAATGTACTCGGCCTAATTGCTACTCTTCTCTGTCACCCTTATGGGGGGGAACAGCCAAACAGGTGGCTGACTGAATGAGTGCAGACTACTTCGAGTCTGCTTCACAGCCAAACAAGTGGCTGATTCAACAAGTGCAGACTACAAAGAGTCTATCTTGCGGCCAAACTGGTGGCCGATTGTACAAGTGCAGGCTACTACGAGCCTGCTTTGCAGCCAAACAGGCAGCTGATTTGACACAAGCAGACTACTTGGTGTTTGCTTTGCAGCCAACTAGGTGGCTGATCCGACAAGTGCAGACTACCAGGCATCCGCTTCGACAGCCTAAAAGTGGCTGCTTCAAGGAAACTGTTTTGACAGTTTGTAAAGTGCACCGCAGCGGCCGCCTGGCAAGCAAAGGCTTGGCCTCACTTCGCCGCCTGCCCAGCCCTCCTACTTACTATTCGGCACCCAGCAACCCCCCGCCTGCACTCCCTCACTGTACACTCTGCTCTTCAGCACCACACACACACCCCTGCATCCACTATCAGGAACCTGCTCCCCCAGTCTGCAAGAAAGGCGGCAAGAAGAGAGGGCTGACTAATTGCCCCTCCCTCCGCAGGCCTACGTTTTTTGGTGCAAGCAGCAAAAAACAGCCTCCAAGGAGTGACAAACTGTGGGCCATTAATGACCCGCCCTGCCACCACACCCTTCTTTTTGCCCCTTCCAGAAAAAGCATCCTCCAAGGAGCAGCTAAGCATGGACAACTAATGACTCTGCACTGCCACCACCCTGTGCCTTTTTGCACTCTTCACAAAAAGTGGCCTCCACAAACACTGGCGCCCATTTGTCAGCGCTAATCACCCACTGCCTCAGTGCCAGGATTGTTTAACGATTCCCCTCTCTCTGCCTAATTGCCCTATTCGTCAGCTTTACACACCCTTCTTCCACACGCACTGGCTGATCGCGCGCTTTTCAGCTAGGACCCCTGCAATCGACCTCACCGGCAGCAGCTTTGGCTGCAGCTTCCGCGCCAAGTCAACACCAGCTTGCTCTCCAGCCAGGACGAAAGGAGTGCACACCTTTCCTCTTGTTTTCGGTTTCCAAAAAGGCTGCTGGAGAGGACAGCTATGAGCGCTCGAGTTCGACTTTCCTGGACCTGCATTTTGGCCTCGATCCCCCGCTGCCTCAGCCAGTACTCATTGCTTCAACTTTCGACTTTGAAGCAGCGATCGGCATTCGAAAACTTTTCGGTGTTTTTCGCTTTCGCAGCTCAGTTTGACTGCAATCTCAGCTTGTTTACTGCAAGAGCGGGCATTGACGCTGCAAGCGTTGATCAACAGCCTGCAGTGAACCAAGCTTATCTGGCCTAGGCTGCAGTGAGCCTAGGGCCTTCGTCTACCTCTGCTCTCTTGTTTTCCCTGCCCCCTGCAGGAGGCACTGATTGCAACAGTCCTCTCCCAGTATACAGCGACAGCTGCGCTGGGTCCAGGGGTTGCAAGGTAAACAGGTCGATGGACCTGCCCCTTGCCTACAGAGCTGGAGAAGAGCGATAGCAGCGCCCGGTGCTTGTGCTAACCGGCCACGCGTGGCAATATGTGCCTGATAAAGGGCATATGGACGGCCATTCCTCAAAGAGGCCCCCCACAACTCAACAGGTTGCAAGAGCTTATCTTGAGGCTCAAACAAACCCGACCGAGGGTGGGCCCTGCTTGCAGGGCCTCTAATCAGCTCCCGCACGCTCCCATAAAAAGGGGCCTGCGGTGGCCAGTCTCTCACTTGCTCTCTCTCTCTCTCGCGCTCTCTCACTCAGCTTCCCCATCGCTTCTACGTTCGTCTCATGCGAGACATGCGTCCCTCTTCAACCTCCTCCAAGGCCTCCAAGGTTCCCCGGTTGCCGTCCGGCATGGTGAAAGCCACCAAGTCTAAGAAGAAGGTGGTGAAGACGCCGGTGCAGCCGGACTCCACGGTGGAGTTGGTGGAGAAGTGGAAGAAGCCCGCGCCCAACCCCAGCTCCGAGACCGAGTCCTCGCTCAGCTCTGCGTCCTCCGGCAAAGTCCACCCTCCTCTCTCTCCTCGTCCTAACTCTCCTAACGACAATTGTGTCTTCAACACTTGGCTGTATGGGCAGCAAGTGGCTGGAGAGGAGATGAGTGAGGATATGGTGGAGGCTCTGGAAGCAGTGGAAGCGGCCTTGAAGGAGACCAAAGGCGAGGCCGTCCTGACGCCCGGAGGAGATCTCCACGAGTCCGGAGAGGAGGAGGAGACGGACGGCGCGGAGGAGAAGGACGGGACGGAGGAGACGGGAGGCGAGGCGACTCCGGACACGTCCCTGGAGGAGGGGTCCCTCATCGTCGTGGACGAGGACTTGGAGGCCCAGGAGGAGCCGGGCAGGAAGCCCCTCCAATCCTGGAAGCCAAGGTCACCATCCACACGGGACCCCAACACCGAGGCCTACGACCCCGCCAAGCCTCCTCCCCACCCCTCTTTCCCGGCAGAGGCCCTCCCTCCGCCCCTCTCTCCGACCCCCGGCTCCACTCCAGCGGCATTCGCCGCCCCCTACTCAACGCCCCACCTCTCTCCCCCTCTCCAAGGGCGCCCTGAAGGTGGTGGCCACGCCGGCGGCCAACAGAGGGGAGTGGAGGAAGGCGTAACCGGCTCGACGCGCGCCCCCCTCCTCCTCCCTCCTTCCCCCCTCCCCCGCCCCCAAAGGCATTCTCCCCTCCCCTTCCCCCGCCTCCCCCTCCCCAATGGCCCAGGAATGCTGGGCGGATCGCGCTCTGGAAGGAGCTCCCCCCCCCCCACCCACCGCCCCTCAGGAGGCTAAGGAAGCCTCAGTTCCAGCAGGCGGCGGATCCGGTGCCCGAGGAGGAGGAGAAGAAGGAGGAGAAGAAGGAGGAGAAGAAGGAGGAGAAGAAGGAGGAAGAAGGAGAGGAGAGGAGGAGGAGAAGGAGGAGCCCTTCCCACCCCCGCTCCTGGATGAAGTCTCCAGCGCTGTTTGGGTAGGCATCTTTACCCGTCTGAGTGGCTGTAGGAAGGAGGGTGTAAGGCTGCACAGCCTTCCCAAGTGGGTGCCAGAGCGAGCTCTGACAGAGAAGGAAGGGCAGGAGGACCTTGAAGAAAGGTTGGCGGCTGTGGAGGAGGTGCGTCGACGCTGTATGGACATCATCTCCTGCTTCCAGCAGATGCTGCAGGAGTCGGAGGATGAAAGGAACCTCTTGAAGAAGGAGGTCCAGGACATGCGAGAGGTCTACGAGATGAACAAGAGGCTTCGCGACTACAACCATGACCTCGGCAAGGACCTTGAAGGCACTCAAAGACGCCTTTCCAACCTCTACAAGAGCCTCAAAGCGCCCCAGGGTCACCCCTTCAGTTTGCAGGTTTCGGAGCTGACAGCCCGGAACCAGCAGCTGACGCAGGAGGTGGCCCACCTCCAGCGCCTCCTCTCAGGCACGGTCGACCAACAGCAGCGCCTGATGCAGCTGGAGGCGGAGAACGCGACGCTGGAGGCGACCCAGCTCTCCCACCAGGAACACCTGGACATCATCAAGGAGCTGGACACCAACATCGCCCACAAGAAGGCCCTCTCCGAGATCTACGAACACGTCACCCAGATCAACCAGAAGTTCGTGGGTCTCCCTCCCTTCCGCTTCTACTCTGCCACCGGCGACCACGCCGTCAACCGGGCCCTCCGTCACGAGGCCAACACGGAAGCCAAGGCGGAGGAGGCAACGGAGGAGGAGGGGAGGGAGGAGGCCGAGCCGAAGGTGGAGGAGAAGAGGGCGGTGAAGAAGGGCACGGAGGCCCGCGGCTCCACGCACTACGCAGAGATCTCCATCGCTGCCAAGGTCACCACCAAAGTTGCCCTCCACTCCCCCTTCCCCCCTTCCCCCACCCTCAGTCTCTTGCGCGTCGCAGGAAGTCAAGACCACCAACTACACCCTCTGCGCCAGGGCGGGAAAGGCCTCCCCAAAAGGCCGCCCCCCAAGCCCTCATCCTCAACCGCGCCAGCCAAGACACCCCTCCCAAGAGACGTCGCGGGGAAAGCGGAAGGTACCCAAACAATCCTCCCTTTCTTTCGCACAGCACTTGCACGTCTCTTGCACACCTCTTCTTGAACCGGCACTGCACTTCCATCTTGCACCTTCAACTCTACTGTGTCTGGAAAAAGGCTCCTCTTCTGTAGCTGGACCCTGCCTGTGGAACCGCCTCTTCGAGCAGGCGGTTGGACGGCTCCCGCGGGGAGCGCAGCCGAAGCCGCCCCCGGTCCCCACACCGGGAGGAGCGGCGGAGCCCCACCGGGAAGTCGGACGGTCTGCGGCTGGATGGCGTGTGGTCGGAGCCGCCACCTTCTACGCTCCCCCCTCATTCCTTCGCCCCAAACCCCCTCTTCCCTAAGACTCGGGAGGCTCTGTTGGAGCACCTGCAGTCCTTCAGCTAGTCGTCCAGGGCACCTTCGAACCCTCCACCATCGCCAGCTACTGCGAGGCAGCAACCCAGGTCCTGGGCTCTGAG